>SRPN01000179.1:0-49487 GCA_018360045.1 Claviceps capensis | reverse complement strand
GACTACACTCTGCAGAGCGAAGCCACGACGATGCAGTTTTTGGAACGTCACACGCGTGTTCCTTCTCCCCGTGTGTTCGACTGGGCATGCGGGTCCGACTCGACGAATACGATAGGCGTCGGCTACATACTGATGTAGAAGCTGAACGGCACATCTCTGGAGTGGCATCGAAGCGACCGCCGCGCAGAAGGAGAAGATCGTGCGACAATATGCAGACATCATGCTCGAGCTGGAAAGGCACCCTTTTGATCAGTTCGGGTCGCTCATCAGCAAGGGAGCAGCCACCGATTCTCAGATACAGGTGAGTGCCTTGGCCGATTTCACGACGTTTAGATCGGGCGATGGTGGTTTGCCACTGGGGCCGTTCCGCTCCTCGAAGGAAGTATTCCGTGCCTTTGTAGAAGCATCTATTCGAATGACAGTGGCCGGCGAGATCGGGTCAGCCGAGAACACGCTTGATATCCTTCTAGCCTATCGATTCATGCTTGACGTTCTCGATCAAATGTCAGAGAAAACTGCGACACCTGAGAAAGGCGGCGGGCAATTCTTCTTGAAGCATGTTGATGACACGGGTGACCACATTCTGGTGAATGACGACTTCGACATTGTTGGCATAATCGACTGGGAATGGTGCCAAACTGCCCCGAGGGAACAAGCCTTTTCTTCGCCGCAAATGATGTGGCCAATCAATGCCTTCTTCCATGGTTCCAACGAGCTGGTAGAAGAGGAGCTCCTTTTGGCTCGTGTGTTTCACGAGAGGCCGAGAGGGCCTCGCTAGCTGCGTGCTGCATGGGCGCAAGGTCCAGAGATTAATATACGCGCTTGGCCCAAATCCAATGATAACATGCGAGGATAGAAAGACACTTGCTGGTCTCTTCATGGGTCTCAAGCGAGCTTTTGACGAACATGACATCAAAACAGTTGGACAAGGAGTGGAAGACGAGTGGGAGGCTTGGAAGGCAAAAGCGCTTCAGGACTGGAAGCACGAAGCTCTGATCGAGACTGCTATAGAGGCAAATGGCCAGCTAGCAGCTGCTCATCATGTAGGGGCTCACATCGCAGTTTAGTCGCCCACGAGATGGATGTGGCTCCGTGCCGCAGTTACGCCTCAGAGGGGCATGTCATGCATATTATCTGGCTTGGTTTGAGTGTCGAGCGCGACAGAATCGGATTTAAGTATCAGGTTTCGCTTTGCGTCTCTTCTACATTCATTAAGCTATGATAATAAATCGCTTGGCCAACTGAAAGGACGTCTTGGTACCAGAAGTTGGTTGTTGTCGGCCGGGTCTTCAATTTTGATGTGTGAAATGAAATTTTGCAGCACGCCATCCAATCACCCATCGAATTTTCCCGGTAGCAGTCGAACCGCAAGGCACTCGCTAATCTCTTCGTCGGGCCTCAAGGGAGCTTTTGACGGGAATGACATCAAAACAGATGGAAAAGGAGCAGAAGACGAGTGGGAGGCTTGGAAGGCAAAAGAGTTTGAGGACTGGAAACACGAAGCTCTGTTCAAGAGTGCTATAGATGCAAATAACCAACTAGCAGCTACTCATCATGTTGTATGATGTAGGGGCTCACATTGCAGGTTAATCATACACAGGGTGAGTTGGGGTTTTGCCTGTTACCAACCACCAGTTCCTCTCTCCCGTGCTACGAAAGCTTTACACTCAGCAAGTAGACTTGTCATGTCGTGAAACAAGTCTTCGGAGACGTCAGAAACAGACTCGGTATCGTAGCCCATGCCATCACATCGGGCTTTGATGTCGTCATAGGCGGCAGTGACAGAGGCATACTGTCCCCGCCAACAACTTAGAGTCACACCTCCAAATTCTGCATCGTTCTCCGTTGAAGGAAACTCATTGTTCATAAGTTTTTGAATCCTATCAGGAGAGTCTAGCCCATCAAGTGGAATGTGGCCGAAACGAATCGTGTAGATGCATGATCCCACCGCAAATTGCTCGCTGATCGGTCCAGCGCGAGGAAGCTCGGGATCGTCAGTAAGCTTGCAAAATGGTTCACTCGCAGCTTCAAGCTCTTCGCCTATCTTTACAGATGTGTCGAAGTCGGCAAGACGAATATTCTCGTTTGTTGTGAGGAGAATATTAGCGGGCCGCAGGTCGCCGTGAACAAAGCCGAGCCCTTCGATCCATGACAAGGCGCTTGCGATTTGCGTGATCCAGCGTGCCTTGGTTCGATCGCTCGGTGCATAGTGTTGGTCGAGACGGGTCTGTAAGGTCGCTTCCATCCGTTCCATGAAGAAGCCTTCGGGGACGCAAAGGATGCATCGGACGATGTTGGGATGTGGGTGGGTGCTTCATCAGCAGCTCATGCGTTGACTTTTCATTTGCAATTTTCGTGGCGCTTTCTTCCATTTCTTTTGCTTGACATGGCGCTGGATTGTGGAGATCCATGGGGCATTTGAACACCACATTTGGTACCTAAGGGTACCATGTATGAGGTACCTGCACATGTACATACATACCAGGACTTTAACGCAGCTTATAAGTCGGCACAGTCTTCATATAGGGACACCCAATAATGGCATGTACGACGCCAACGCATCCTGGAACTTGGTGTTCCTCTCACAACTCACTGGGTTTAGACCGTCATGAGACAGGTTATAGTTTTACCCTACTGATAACCTCACCGCAATGGTAATTCAGCTTAGTACGAGAGGAACCGCTGATTCAGATACAGCTACTGGGTAACATTGGTGGACGACTTCACTCACCGCATTAATGCGTAAAGCACACAAACACAAAACGGCGTATCTTCTGCTTCTCCCCATGGGTCAATTCTTGTCTTGTATATTTGAATTTCTACGCACACCAATGAGCGTGTACATCCTCTGCCCTACGAATTCAATTTCCGACAGGTATTTTACTCCTCAGTCCGTACAATGTACATTTGATATTGGCCCACACATTGATTCCTCGGAAATGGGCGCCCCAGTCAACGGTCATTGCCCATGAATCTATTATCTTCCTAACGTCGTTCTTCGCGGCGCGCCAAACAATCTGGGCACCAATCTCTCTTGGTCGTAGCTCCCAGGCTATAATTATCGGAGATATTATTTATTGTGACAATCTGACCCTCTGGCTTCGGCCGGAGGGCATCGATTAACAAATGCACGGTGCTCAAGTTCTCAACCCAATGTCCACATCGATGCCTGACTTTGGGGTGCATTCTCTCGCACGTGGTTTTCTTCGAATAATAGCATGTTAGTATGAGAAGAGAACAGAGTTATTACGGCCTGCGGGGGTAGATACCATGTGAGGCCACGGGTGTGCGTTGAGTTTTAGACTTTTAGTCCTTGGTTCTGGATGCTAAATATGTATGCTATTTTCGAGAGGCGTTGAGTTTCAACTCTTAGTCCTTCGTTCCTGGATGCTAAATATGCTAGTTTCGAGGGGCGAACCTGGTATAAATACCACTGTTTGCTTACAGGACAGACATACCTATTTGAAGCCCACAGTCGGTGCTTCCCAATAATTGACCAAGAATCGTTATCAATGAGACACCAACCTTGGTTGCAGACAGGCCACGTTCGTATTCCGTCGGGTCCAGAATGGCACCAAAGTTCATGGTGTGGGATGAAGCTAATGAGATATCATCGTTCAGTGTGGAGCGTTACTCGACTTGTCAAAGAAAAGGAAATAAAAAAGAAACAAATGTCGCCTCATCTGTGACGTGTTTTGTGTTTCTTGGTAGTTGCTCTGCAGCGCCTAGCATGTGAAAGCTGACCAAATGTGATCGAGTTAGGTAGGTCGTTGATGCTTCAACTATATGCATGTCTCCTCCAAGTTCGTCTGCGGCTACCTCCTACCTGCTTGCCCCAAATATCCGTCACCTGTGACCTGTCACCTAGGAGGTATGTACCTACCTACCTACCTACCTGCCTACCTACCTACCTACCTACCTACCTACATACAGTCCTTTACTCCGGAGTCCGTAAGTAATACACGGCTGAGCAGTGAAGACTCGTAACTGACAAGGCACGCCGAACGTGACTCAGACAAGAAACCAAAGTCAACAACAGGCCGGGCGCTTGCTATATCGCTGATCACGAAACGTTTCCGTTTCAGAACACAAGGCTTTCCCCAGTCATAGGAAATGTCCGGATCGGGTGAATAGAAAAAATAGATGAGGGGAAATGACAGAGGCATAGTACGCCGAAAGGGGTATCTAGCGATGGCCGCTCACATGGATTGTGGAGGCCAGAGATCGAACCTCTTCAATACTACCTACCTATCTTGCGGGCTCTTGAGCACAACCTGACGGGGACAAGAGCCTCAACAAGAGGCCCTCTTTCCTCTCGAGAAGGCGGCTTTCTTTTGAATCCATATTATTCTTATTCTTTCGATTTCTTTGTAGCGCTTCGACCTTCCGTAGAATCGAGTTGTTTTTTAATTCAACGCCCTTGCGTCCCAGTTTTGGGAATATGTACTAGGGCGTGCAGGGCTTATCCCCGGGTCCGGGGTAAGTGACAAATAGCATCCATCAACACATGACCACTCGTGAGTGTGATCTGATGCCCAAAGTCAATATTCTCTGCGTCTAAACACAATAAAGTTACTGGTACCAGTGTGTTGACTCTAATTTATTCAAGGTCAAACTATGCAATCTGTAGACGTAGATGCTGTTGCCACGACAGAAAATCCAGTATGAGGCGTTGGCAGGCGCATCCGGGATGACTGTGATGATGACGGTGCGGATGAAGCACCCTGCAATGGGTCACTGCGCTCCAAAAATCAGTGCCATGTCGGGTACCGTGGATTCTGGAATCGCGTCGATGCGATTGACTTCCTAAGCCAAGCCTTCATGACTGGGGCCCAGGGGACAGTATGGCCCGAGGGGTTTGGACACGCAGTTACTCTGCAGTACATTAGGGTGCCTCCTCCGTAGCTATGCCACTTCGAGGAGCGACGAAAGAGCAAAATATGGCCATCTTCATCGATTCGAGGGACTGCGGCAAAGGTCAGATTGTCACGTGGTAAATCGAAACCCCGTTGAATCGAGGTTCGACTCCTGAGAGCAAATCAATCATGAGCTTGGAGGAAGGTCGAGATATCACCGCGACTAAAGCGCGAGACGTCCGGGTGCCTCGACTATCGTAGACCCGACGACGATCTCGTACACCTCGACGGGGGTGTTCCGCTTGGCGAGAATTACCTGAGGCCAAGTATCTTCTCATGGTGTCTCCTCGGTTGGTTTTGAATGTTTCGAGGCTGTCTGCTTCGTGGGAACGCGTCCTCGGGGCCGAATTCGAAGAGGACTAGGTAGGTAGAAGCTCCAGCGGGATCCCTCATTGCGGGACGATTAGGAGCCGAAAGGAGCATGATTAGGTACTTTGCGGTAGCTGCACCCCGGCATAATCGACTGGTAACGTTGCAGAACCGCCTCGAAGGAAGAAGCCTTCTCTTCGCCGCGCATGATGTGGCCAGTGGGTGCCTTCCACGATGGCTTCAACGAGCTGGAAGAAGAGGAGCTCTTTTTGGCCCGTGTGTTTCGCGAGAGAGGCCGTGCTGCATGGGCGCAAGATCCAGAGATTTCTGTTCGCGCTGTATGTCGGGGTAGCACAGTTGGATAAGAAGATATTCGCCAGTCTCTTCGTGGGCCTCAAGCGAGCTTTTGACGGGCATGACATCAAAACAGATGGACAAGGAGTAGAAGACGAGTGGGAAACTTGGAATTCAAAAGCGCTTGAGTACTGGAAGCACGAAGCTTTGTTCAGGAGTGCCATAGAGGCGAATGGCCGGCCAGCAGCTACTCATGACGCAGAGACTCATATCGCAGTTGAGTCACTCACGTGGTGGACATGGCTCCGTGTCGCTTTTGCGCCTCCGACGGGCCTCTCATAATGTCTGGCTTGGGTGGAAAGTCGATTGCGACGGAATCGGACATAAATGTCACGTTTCGATTTGCGTCTCTTCTACATCATTTCAGCTTTGATGATAAATCGTTTGGCCAACTGAACGGACGTCTTGGTGTCAGGAGCTGGTTGTTGTTGGCCGGATCTTCAAATTTGATGTGTGAAATGAAACTTTGCAGCGCGCCATCCAATTGGCCATCAATATTGCCCGGCATCAATCGAAACGCATCTCAACCTCGCATCGTGAAGGTCAGACCTTTCGCCGCGATATCGGCAGCGGTGACTCAAGGTAAGTTGTCGGTTGCAGTAGCTGCAGTCGCTGCAAAATGTTTTGAGTCACGACTCACGACCCCGCCTCTGTACCTTCTTCGGCAGAGGTACCTAGGTACCTAAGGTATTATTCTGCCCCTCGATGCGATGGTTGAATCCTCCCTTTGCGCTCAAAGTCCGAATTGAATTCTTCCAAGACGCCACCATCACTCGTTGTGCGTGCCTCTACTTGGCCTCCCTTCCGATCCCGCATCATCCCAACCAACTCGTGCACGTCGGCGGAAGTGCCACCGCTACTTCGAATCATGTCGTCTGAACAAATTGACGCTCCGAAGGCGGCCGAGGGTGCTCCTCCACAGCAGGTCCTGCCCTCGCGTCCGGCCAAGCAGCCCAAGGAGAAGACGGCCAAGGGTGGCAAGAATGCTGGTCTGGAGGTAAGAGGAATGAAGAAAGCAAGGCATCCTCTCGTGGGCGCGGAGCTCGGAGAAGAAGATTAAGCGCAAAATGGCACCGGGAGCAGGAAAGAATCCTAACTGACAATTATTGATATAGCTTCCTGAACTCCCACAATTCATTCAGCACCGATTAGATATTTTCGACCAGATCAAAGCTAGACAGGATGCGGAAATTGCTGGTGCGTACTACGAATCAGGCATTGCGAGCAGTCAATCGCTGTCCAGCTTCATCCTCGACCAAGGACGGAGGGGAAAAATACACGTCGCGACGAGAGAAAGAAGACCCATTAACCTGTACGAGACGACTGACGTGATCCATCATGATTGACAGCCAAGCCTCGCGAGGAAATCACGATTACTCTGTCAGATGGAAAAGAAGAAAAGGGTACCTCGTGGGAGACGACGCCGCTTATGATCGCCAAAGGTATTTCCAAGTCGCTTGTCGAACGCACAGTCATCACCAAGGTTGATGGGGAGTTGTGGGACCTCACGAGGCCGCTTGAGAAGAGCTGCAAGCTCGAGTTGATTAGCTTTGATAGCGAGGAGGGCAAGGCTGTCTTTTGGCATTCATCTGCTCATATCTTGGGCGAGGCTTGTGAAAGACGATACGGCTGCTATCTTTGCAACGGTCCTCCTACCAAGGATCCCCCGGGCTTTTACTACGACATGGCGAACATGGACGGGTACGTACTCCAATTCCTTTTTTTTTTGGTCGCCAGGCGCAGGTCAAATTGACCGACTGGGTTGCGGACTGTTCTTTTCCCTGAAACTAACTCCGTTTTTATAGTCAAGCCGTTGCTGAGGAGGACAAGAAGGCCCTCGAGACCATCGCTAACTCCATCATTAAGGAGAAGCAGCCGTTTGTTCGTCTCGAGATGACCAAGGACGAATTGCTCGAGATGTTCAAGTACAGCAAGTACAAGGAGCATTTCATTAACCAGCGCGTGCCCGAGGGCACCAAGTCTACCGTCTACCGATGTGGTCCCCTCATTGATTTGTGCCGTGGACCTCACGTGCCCAATACCGGAAATATCAAAGCATTCTCTGTCCTTAGAGTAAGCTTTCGCCAATGTTCCCGTCCCCAACTCATCCAAACAGAGATGTGCTCAAACGTTTTATATGCTCTACAGTAGACCTAACGTACTAACACGATTCAGAATTCTGCCGCGTACTGGCTCGGCGACAGCAAAAACGAGTCTGTTCAGCGAATTGCCGGTATCTCCTTCCCCGACAAGACAGCTCTCGCCGAGTACAAGAAGTTTTTGGAGGAGGCTGCCAAGCGAAACCATCGCAAGATCGGCCAGGACCAAAAGCTCTTCTTCTGGGATGAGATGTCTCCTGGCTCCACCTTCTGGCTGCCTCACGGTACTCGCATCTATGACTCACTGATGACACTGATCAAGGGGGAGTACAGAAAACGAGGCTTCCAGGAGGTCATGACTCCCAACATGTACAAGTCTGACCTGTGGAAAACTTCGGGTCATTGGAACCATTACGAAGAGAACATGTTCACTTTTGATGTCGAGAAGGAGAGATTCGGACTGAAGCCCATGAACTGCCCTGGCCATTGCAAGATCTTCAATCACTCCGATGTTACCTACAAGGATCTGCCTTGGCGCATGGCAGATTTCGGTGTTCTTCATCGCAACGAGTTTTCTGGGGCTCTGTCTGGTCTCACGCGTGTGCGCCGATTCCAGCAGGATGATGCTCACATTTTCTGCACAATTGCTCAGGTTTGTCAAGACTCTTGCTTACCGGACGTGACCTAACTTGCTCGAGTCACTTGTCTTTATTTTTGTTTGTTTTAAGCAACAAGGATGACTCTATGCTGACTTTGCGGCACATGTAGATTCAACAAGAAATCGAAGGAGCATTTGACTTCCTGTACAGCATCTATGGTCTCTTTGGCTTCGAGTTCAAGCTGAAGTTGTCTACGCGCCCCGAAAAGTTCATTGGAGATATCGCGGTGTGGGACATGGCCGAGTCCAAGCTCAAGGATGCTCTTGACTCCTTCACGCAGAAGATCGGCTCTCAGTGGGAGGAGAACCCTGGCGACGGCGCCTTCTACGGCCCCAAGATTGACATCACCGTGTACGATGCTCTGCGACGAGACTTCCAGTGCGGCACCATTCAGCTGGATTTCAATTTGCCCAAGCGCTTCAAGCTACGATATGTCCAGGGCAAGGATGAATCGCCTGCTGAGGGCGCTGGTGTGGAAGAGGATCTGCCCGTCGGCTACGCCAGACCCGTCATGATCCATCGTGCCGTCCTGGGTAGCTTTGAGCGCATGATTGGTATCCTCACAGAGCACTTTGCCGGCAAGTGGCCGTTCTGGCTCAGCCCGCGACAGGTGCTGGTTGTGCCTGTCATGCCTGCGGTGAACGACTATGCCAAAGAGGTCCAAAACATGTGCTACGAAAAGGGCCTGTTCGCCGACGTTGATCTTAGCGGCAACACGTTCCAAAAGAAGATTCGAACTGGTCAACTAGATCAGTATAATTTCATTTTCGGTACGTTCTTCCCAGCGTGGAGCCGTTTCACTCGAATTCTTGCGCTTTGAACTCGATGTGAAGCCCATGACTATGCATGGCATGGCGTGACAACGGCTCCCCTTTCTTTTTTTTTACTTTTTTTTTTACTTTCCAAGACTTCAGCTTCTCTGCTCGCTTTTCTTTCCACTGCTCTTCACCATTCCGTTGAGCAAGAAGCAACGAAACTCTGTTGCGTATCCAGTTTCATGTTTTATGCTCCATGTGCTAACGATAGTCACTCTCACTATAGTCGTCGGCGCCGAGGAGGCAAAGTCACGCACGGTCAATATCCGCAACCGCGATGACCAGAGCACCCAGAACAAGGGCGAGCTCATCCCTCTTACTGAGGCGCTCGACCACATGATGAAGCTCAAGGAAGAGAGACGTCTCGCCAACAAGTTTTAGTTTTTCTAATGCCCTGGGCATGCACTGGTTGAGAAGCGAAAAAGCACAAGCTAAGCTTGGGTGAGTTACTGAGTTGACTGAGTTTCGTTTTTCTGGTGGATCCATGGAGAAGCACACATTTTTGAATCAAGTCAAATGCAAGGAAGGTCTTTTGACATGGGAATCGGGCGTGTTCGATATGATGGTGATCTTGAATGCGTGCACCTTTCGCTAGTGATATGAAGACAGAGACTGTTTAAAAAAAAAAGCCTATAGACAAAGAGATTTGAGACGACGGAGAAGGATTAGCGAGTTTTGTTGGATGTCCGCAGCGGTGGCTATCATGACGACCACCGCTCGCCAATTTAGAGCGGAAGATGGCCGTATCATGTGATGAGAACGTGTGAAAATGTAGCCTAGGGTACCGAAACGTGTCATGACTACGGTCATAACCACGTAGAAGGGCAAGGTTGCGAATATGGGCCATGTAGAAGGCGCAAGATGATGATGATGTGGGTATTGCGTCGAGTGGCCCAAAGTAAATCTACCTACCTAATGTACCTACTGCTGAACGGCATTACAGACAAGAAGTGGACAGACAAAGACATGCAAGGACATGGACAATGGAGCCAGCCGATCTTGCGTATCGTGGAAACAGGAAGTAAGATATCATCACAACACTGAAAAGAGGCAAAATGAGCTACTGAATCTGTATGTACCTACTCCGAGGAGATTCTGGCGTTCGCGCGACGAGCCAATGTAGCTGTATCAGGGTTGTACCTCAGGTAGATGTGACGAGTCAGAGAAATAGCACCGGAAGAAGTGTGAGTAAAAGGGGGCGCCCGGGGAGTAAGCCTACGAGAAGCGGCTTTGGCCGCAACGGTGTATGTAAGAGCACCATGGAAGTTTCAAGTACTACAGCTACCTACCTTAGTTTATTGACTGACTGGTGTTTTTACGTTATTGTAGACCTTTCTCAGGTCCTACGCGCGTGCACACGGGTGTGTGATTGTTCATTTTATCTGTAGACTGTGATGGACGTGCCGCATTACGCGTTTTCGTGCTACAAACATGCGCTTTATTTTGGGCGTCGCGCACCAGTCTTGTTGCATTGGGAGGGCGATTTGGGAACTTATTCCAAGCAAGACACTGGCTTGCGCTTGCGCTTGTGTACGTACGTATGTACGTTTCGTACCACGCGCCCCGTCGCCTTTTTATAATCAATGTTTTGGTCTTGCGGAAAGGGTTTGCAAGGCGCTTTCTTCTGTGGGGATTCTGCTTCCGGTAACTAGCTTTTGTGTCCCATTTTTACATTCTTTATGGTTTCTCCTGTTTCGGCTTTTAAGCCTATTCAGGGTGGTCGCTTTCTGAGCTTGGCTTTTCGTGGGAGGGAGGTTGATTCGGCAATGCGCGGCCTCTAGCCGTGCCCCCCGAGTATTTCAGCTTTGTGCTCCCGCGGGTCTGGATTTGTGACAAGCCTTTGACGCTTGATGGATTTGGGCTTTAAAGCAAGCAGTTCTCATGCTGCATTGTTTCTGCGCGAAAAAAAAACGTGGCTCTGCTCCTGGACGGCGAAGCTACGCGGAGTCGTTCGCAGGTTGTCTGAGAATTGGTGGTGTAGGACGTGACGTGTCTGCGGATCGAGAACAGAGCCATCGGAGTGGGCGTCTTCGATAGCGTAATGGAGAGAGTGGGAAGAAACGCGTTGAAGTGATGACACGTGAATTGCTACAAAGATTTAAAGGGGGAAAAGAGCAAAAAGACAAAAGAAGGCCAAGACTGCTCATCGGCGACAAGCTGGTTGCACATTTCGTTGAGCGAACGCTTGTCAACCGCAAACCAACGGAGCGACGAGGGAGAGAATGGATGCGCATGACGAGAGACAGCGTGCAATCAATGCACACTCTGAGGAATCGCCCCTTCCTTCCGAGCTTGCAAGGGTCATCCTGTCGGCAAAAAAGTGCAGCTTGCAATGTGAGACAAAAAGAAAACGTCATATGTGACGGAGGGCATCAACGGATACATACATACCTCCTGGGCGGGAGTTCATGGTGTCGAAGCCGGAGTACATACGTGTTGTTCTGTTCACTGCCGCCGACTTATTACACATGCGCAACGCGGCAGCTGATTCGCCTAAACAGAGAGTACCATCAGCTGAGTAATGACGATGGGTGCAGCCAGTATTGCGAGAAGACTCGAGCTGATATTTCATGTCAAGTGCTTACGCCGATGTATCGCTTGCTGAATAAAACGATCCTGGTAGCATGCTTCGTAACTTGTGGCGCGTTCAATTTCAGAGAGAAACAAGAACGTCATCCTCATGATGTCAAGGTGTCAATTTGCCAAAATCATAAATGCCCGGCCGTGGACAAAGGCATGACCTGTCATGTTTCGCAAGTGATCAATAGCAATCCCTCGCGAAAAGTGTTTTCCGAAAATGCTCAATGTTGTTCAGGAATTGTCAGAATCGTCGTGCTGCGACAGAGAAAGTTTCAACGCCTTGGCCTGCCGGTCCTAGACAAATAATGCTGCGTCACTTCTCAGTGCTGAGTGCTCACAAGCCAAAGACCGAAAACAGCTGCCTGAGAAATGCGCCATTTATTGCCGTGACAGACGGACAACGAGGTCGACGCGCTTACAGATGCTCTGCCTTCCTGGCTTAACGCCATTGAAGCACTCAAACGATTGGCGCCCTTATTGCTTCCAATGGACAAAATTGACGTTCTCAGGACGGTAGCGTTGGCAGCCAATTGGCTCGCATGCTGCTTCTCTTCTCAATACACGCGCTCCAGCTTCCCTCTCTCCTGAGTCCTGGACTCCTGGCTATGTGTGGCGAAAGAACCAAATGCCTAAATCAGCGTTGTGCATGAGAGCTCGCTCAACAGGGAAATGGTAGCCTCGAAGCAGCCGACAGCACCGAATCCGAGAGAGGACAGCTCAGGCTGACAGAAAGGCCAGTAAATAGACCCGTAATAAGGAGAAAGACAACGAAGAGGGTGTGGCCACGGGAGCTCGGCAGGGTGCGAGGCCACAGGTCCCGCGAATACGTGAGTAGATCATCTATCACAAAGGGCAGACGCACAGACCCGGTTTGTCGACCTATACCTGAGCGACGTTGTTGTTGTTGTTGTTGTTGTTGTTGTTGTTGTTGTTGTTGTTGTTGTTGTTGTTGAGCTTTTCGTACCTACTGCCATCAAAGGGGGAGGGGCAGCACTCGAGAGCTTCCCCGCAGAATAAAAGTCAATCCAAGCCGAAGTCGACGAAACGCGGATCCGAGAATTGGCTCAGGGCCAGGGGCTTGCTCGATTTATTGCCTTTGGGAGAGTCTTTCCATCTCACGTGCAATGCCATCAGCCACTGGGACGTCCGTCCAAGTCAGGCGGTCTCCTACGCGCAACTTGTTGTCGCACCCGGCTGTACCTGAATTGTTGATTGAGCCAAGTGCTTGGAGCGGCATTTTCTTGACTATCGGCGTGGTATTCTCGCTACCCCTAGCAGGTATGCATGTAACAGCGTTGCATCAAGGGGTGACACGCACGATACATGGGAATATGAGCCATCATGGTCGATGATGGTTGATGGCATGTTTGCTTTGCCTGCACTGACAGCCGACGCGGCCGTATCGGCTTCAGTTGGCAGCTGGCAGCCGGCTGGCTGGCAGGTGGTGACAGACTGGCAGGCCACAGGGGGTGACCACCGCGATGGCACACAGAATGCTCATCCGCCCACAAACACGATGCGTATCAGACCACACTGCAATGCCATCTTCAACCGGCATCTTCTTCTGCGACATCGACTCTGCCCTCATCGGAAGGCCATACATAGCAGGTACACAGGGCGACGACTTGTCTCTTGGCCAAAGTACCTACGAGCCTCAACGAAAATGGGAACAACGGGAAATGGGAGAATCGGAACATGGGAATTGAGCTTTGGGGCTGGCTGCCGCCGAAACAATGCACGTCGACGCCGCACGTCCTACATGCCGGCCACGTTGCTACACTCCCGGCCAAGTACCTGGCATGAGCGGACGCGGTTCCCATCATTGCCCTATTCTGGGACTGAGCAGGGCTCTCTGTTGGAAGCATTGTTTTCTGTGTACCACGCACGGCCATGCACGCGCGGGACCGAACATCGAAGCCTGTAGGGCGACGACTCACGAGACTGAGTCATAAGAGAAAAACACATGATGGAGCCTGGGGGGGCCACAGCGATGCGGAGCTGCCCCGCGAACCTACCTCGTCACCGAGGTGGCAGTCGCCGCCGCTTGTTCTCCCTCTGGGCTACATAGTCGCCAAACCTCGCCAACGGAACGGCTGCCACTGTCAACATGCCCGATCCGCCGTCACTTGAGCAAACTTCGGCCTGGCCAATAGCACGCGAAACCTTGTGGACCGCTCTGTTGGCGCCAAAGTTATTCGCTGCTTGCTGCTAAGCAGGTGCTGGTACGAGGCCGCGTCTGGCGCCACCCGCATTACCCGCATATATCATGGACGGAGACTGCCCCGGATCGATATCTTGAAGACCATGCCGCTGAGAGTCAAGTCTTACCGTTGGACTCTCTACATCTCTGTATCCGTTCAGCCATTCAGCTGCTGCTTCGCTTATTGAAATGAGAGCATGCTGTACCGCAGCAAATAGCCACGCTGTTCGGTTACGCCAGCACCCGTCGACTGCGCATCAAATAAGCCCGCCGCCCACCTGCCGGATCATTTACCTTGACCTAGGTAGTTGGTGATTACAAGCTCTCGTTTTGCTTCGCCAATCCAGAAAAGGATATCCTCCGGCGTATGGCCGCGTATAGGACCTAAACCCAAACTCCACAACTCCTCTCCATTCCAAAAACTTCAAGCCTCGTCTTTTGATCACAGAGAGGATCACAATACACCTGACCTTCACGTCGTTAAACAAAGTCGCCTTACCAACAGCTGGACCGACGAGGGCAAACAGTCGCTTTCCGTGCGAGCCGGAACAGTCACAGAAGAGGCCGTAGTAGCAGCTATCAGCAAACTACACACACACACACTGTGACACATCAGGCAAACCACGCCTAGTACCCGAATCGCTAGGCGACTGTGCAGACGGACTTTAGCCGCAATCGACTTGCTGGCTTTGCATTTTGGTCAACTGAACAAGCTGTTCCGTGTGCAGTATAAATAGTTTACGACACCTCTCACTTGTTTCTGAGGAGGCGTTGCTTCTAGCATCAGGTTCAGCCGAGCAGGGCGGTTGTGAGACTGTCAGGCCGCGACAGTACGAAGGAGCTCTTGCGCCCAAGGACATCCCGCTAGAGCCGCACTTTTTTGGGGGGGACCAATGCCACGGCAACATTACCATGAACCAACATAATGCTGGCACGGGCTTACCGACGACAGATACTCGCCTCCATTCACAAGACACCGCATCTTCTGGCCACGCTCATGGAAGTCCTTTTCCCTCCCATCAGCCCGGAACCCGTCAAGGTGCGGCCTACCACTCGCAGTTCCACGGAGACCCTGAGGAAGACGATGCAGAGGAGGACAGTGATGAGGAGGACTTGGACGATGCACAAGATGAAGCCACTCCAGATCGAGTCGCCTCTATAATTCCACAACCCCAGGTTTATTCAGGCTCACGTCTGAGTGGCAGCCTTTCTGAGGGAGCTGACGAAACCGACGAGTCTAACACCAGCTCCGATGAGCTTGACGACGTCGATTTGACTGATGCTCAGCGAGAAGCAGACTACCATTATGTGATGGCTCATGCTTACCCTGTCGGTCCTCAACCCCACGTTTTCCCCGCCCCAATCTTCTCAACACACCAACACCAAAACTATGGTGCGGCCCCGATGATGGCCACGGGGTTCATCGCTGGAAACATCGGCCCGCAAGCACCGAATTCCGTAGCGGTAGCCAACGCACCGGGGTTCGGCCACGCAGCCACCGTTGCCTTGCCACACTTTGTGATCAGCAATCCAAATCCCGCCATTCCCGGATCCGAAAACCTAGGCCTCTTTAATTTTCTCCATCAATGGGCGGATCAGGTGCGTTGGGCAGATTCTGAACGGTTTGAACCGCCACGGCTTCACGAAGTAATGGAACAAGCTCGTGCGAACGTCACCACAGTCAACTATTCAGACCTGAACGGAGACTGTTGCGATTTCCAAGCACTTGATTGGGCAGCCATGGATACTACCCGGCCGGCCGCAAGAGTCTGGAGACGTCTGACGTACAAAAATTACGTGAATGAGGTAGGATCGGATGCCATGCTGGTACGTATCCTTCTCTGCTCGTTATACGAATGCACCATCATTCAACTACACATATACATGCATGTAGTTTCTCTTTTTGGCTGTCTGTTAGCTTACACATTCAAAAGACTCGTCTTGGCGAACTCGAGATTCCCTCTCATGAAAGCTACTTCCGATTCAAACGGATGACGATGCGTCGCGACATCAGACTGGCACACTTCCAACTTCGAAGTGTACTCGCATGCCCCTCGCGCACATTCGTCTATTACCCCAGTCCAACGGGGATCAACAGATTCAACACAGTCTCGCAAAAGACCGACTGCGTCATGAGTATGCGCGACTTTCCTGCCATGGGAGTGGGAAGTAGAGGTGCTCTGTCCACGATAGACGCCGGGTGCGGCGTGCTGATGGGCGGCACGTTTAGTGGCGAGTACTACGTAAAGTCACTAGACTGCGAAGACAAGACCAAGTTCACCCAGGGGCACATCACGTCCGATTTCAGCGGCATCACGAACCACATCAACATTTATCAACCTAGGCGCTCATCAGGCCCTGCGGCAGCCATTGTCAGCAACGACTGCGCGCTTCGCATCCTGGACATCAACACGGACCGATTTACCTCTGACATTGTGTATCCGTTTGCGCTGAATTGCACGGCACCATCGCCCGATCACCGACTACGAGTCGCCGTCGGCGACTACTCCGACGTACTCATCATCAGCGCAGATACCGGCGAGGTTTTACAACGCCTCTCGGGCCACCGCGACTACGGTTTCGCGTGCGACTGGTCTGATGACGGATTCACAGTCGCAACGGGCTATCAGGACCGCGGAGTCAAGATCTGGGATGCCCGCAAGTGGTGCAACTCCAGAGGCACCAGCACGCCCCTCTGCACCGTGCGCTCCGAGATGGCCAGCGTTCGCGGCCTGCGCTTCTCACCCCTGGGCAGCGGCCGGCCTGTTCTCGCAGCAGCCGAGGAGGCCGACTATGTCAACCTGATTGATGTCCTGACCTTTTCCTCCAAACAGACCTTTGACGTATTTGGAGAGATTGGCGGGGTTGGCTTCACCGACGAGGGCCAGAACCTGAATGTGCTGTGCTGTGATGCGCACCGCGGCGGATTGATACAACTGGAGCGTTGTGGGCAGAGGCCGGAACCCATTCTGGATGATGAACGGCTGCGAGATATGTGTCGGTTTCCGGATCTAGCGGAGCGGGATGACCCTAACCCATTTAGGAACGCCAATGGGAGCAGAAGTCGTCGGCCACCTCTAGTTCAAGACAAGTATAATTTGCAGCCTTTTTAATCAACTGATGACGCTAGATTCGGGCCGACACTTGCTTGACGACCATAAGAATCTCCGTTGTTTGATAAATCAACATATACTTCTACTCAGAAAGCAGGATTTCCTCGATCATCCATTAGGAGCCTCTCTCCCCGGCCCAGTGGCTATTTTCCCGAATAACACCGCGCCGCGACTGGAGCAATCAGGCCGAACAATAGACATCTTTCTGGATACGCTTCTCTCCTCTACTTTCTTCATGCCAGTTGCTTAACTCTTCATGCCCAACTCGGAGATTATGGCATTGACGTGCAACGCGGGCATTTCATCACGCACACACCTCGGGCCACTCTCAGGACATACAGAACAGGCAGGCCCCCGGTAGCATTTTTGCATTTCGGTGGACAAGGAACATTCTGTGCGACAAGGGACTTTTAGGGCATTGTGTTGTATCTTTTGTTGATCAGGTGGAGTGTTTCGGGTTTCAGCACATGACTGGGAAGCGTGAAGCGGGCTTCAGCATACGTTAATGCATTGTAATGAGTTTTTGCGTTTCCATGTTTATTTTTTTTAGGTCCCAATTCTGCGTGTGTACTGCGTGTTATGTTTGTTTGGGCTGCATTGATTACTTGGGGCACATGAGGAGTTTAAAAAAAACGCACACGTGAGGAGATCTGCGGGCGGTGACCCGAGAAGGGGAAGCTGCCAGCTGCCAGCTGGCTTGGTGACGACGGAGGCGACGGGGGTAGACCGAAAAGTAGATATTGAATACATGCCGAGAGTGGCAGTGAATGGAGGAATCTTTCATGTGCGCTGATCAGTGATGGCTAATGAATATGATGGTAATACTGGTGAAATGGGTGGCTGGTAAACCGTGAAGGTAGTGACGGATGAAGGGCACGGCGATATGAACGATCACGAGACTCAAACACAACCCCGAATATTAACACTCAGTGAGGCTCTCCACGCCACGATGCATAAACAACCTCGCCATCTTTCCATGCCAGCCTCCCCAGAGTCTCCACTACGTAGTACGGTCTGTAAACACCCGACATGCAGCGGTGGTCTCATGATCCTCAATCCAGACTTGGATCTCACCACGAGACTACATCATCCTGTTCGTAGATACGGGGTACTCCGTGCGTCTGCCCATGTATGAATGTGCTACCACGACGTCACTCAACAAGACGGCCACTGTTTGGGGTGTCGTCCGCATTGAGTGAGGGAACACCGTATGCATGATGGTATCTGCGATGACCTCCGATATAGGCCCATAGGGCGTACGCGTGCTTGTGATACATCGGGGAAGGCGGCATGTAACAATGGCCATGAGCTATCGGCCAGATTAGCATTCACTAAGAGAGTTTCACTGATTCAGAAATATGCGCAGACAAGAATAACAAGGTAACAGGCGAACAATACCAGTTGGATGCTCCGAGAGAGAAGCACCCCTTTGGGCCCTTTGGGGGATGGGTACTCGTGAAAGATGACCAGTGCAACGACAGTTGTGATTGACAATATCTTGACAACACCAGGTGACCAGTTCAAGCACGCTGCACCGATACAAGCAACACTGATGAATAAAAGAAACAACACCAAGAGCTAATCTCAACTACGCTGGGTACGTATGCGCAGGAGACGCCCATAGTAACGTTCAGCAACAACAAGCAAGGTTACCCAAGACGGCCAGCCTCCGCACACATTCCAGTCTTCACTTGTACATATCTTCACTTGTAACTTGTATGTATGTATGTATGTACATGCTCGGTAGTAGGCAGTTAACCCCGGCCGTCGGCTCCGCATCCCGACCAGAAAACCCATGTGCCAACCCGCGTGGGACGGCGAGGGTGGCTTTCCGCATATGGGGAGACACATACCTAGGTACATAGATTACAGGTAACTAAGTTATCTGTGCGCGTGTTGTACAAAGCTTGTAGGAGGGCCGTGCCCAGTCTTGTACAATGACGTCCGTACACTTATACTTATACATACTCTGTATTGACTCTTGTTGCGACTCGCGAGGTTAGATAGGGACAGGCTACATCTTCGGGGGTGGCATGATATCATCCCGCTGGTATGATGCAACAAAAAAGGTAATGGTAATTGGGCCTTGCGTTTATCTACCAACGGAAATTGTGTCCGTTGTCATCCAGCGCGCTCGCTTTTCTTTTTTTTCTTTTTTTTTTTTGCTCATTCCCTGCTGTGTTTCATCTTGTTATGATTCATTTGCTTTTGGCCAACAGGGCAAGGAGCAACTTCAAAGCGAGACAACGTGACTGTTTCAAAATCGATAAGGGTATGTATGTACGGAGTACCTAGGTATGTTATCGTGAGTCGTGACGGTTACGCGACCGCTCTGTCCGTTGCACTGTACCTATATATCCCGCACTAAGCTGGTTCTCATCAGCTTAGTGTTCTGACCTTTTCGTCGGGTCGGTAGGAATATCCGATTCCTCACAGGTTTCGTAGGCGCGTTTCCATCCAGTCTCATTGCGACCACAAGTCTCAAGACGCGCGAAACAAAGTGTGGGCTGGGCGCTTTAACTTGCCGAGAACATGGCTCAATTGCAAGGACAATGACCGATTCGACTCTTCCACGCGAAAACACCCGATGTGAAACAGGAAATGAAAAACAGAAAACGTGAAGATTGATTCGTGGAGGCGGCCGAAGTTCGGTGGGGACCGTGCGGCCACTGGAGTGAGTGGGGCTGCCTTTCCATGATCTCATCTTGTCTATGTGTAGGTTTAGGTGCATATGTAGTTGCTCTCAGTGTGTACTTCATAACAGATAATATCCTCGCTCTGAAGCAACACAACTGATGGAAGCGGTTTGAATTGAAACCACTTGCTTTGCGTGGATGATCAAAGTTCAAAAAGAAGAGGGACGCTGAATGAGCCCTGGGGCGTGGCCATCGGAGGAGCGCGACTCAGACGCTGCATCATGTTCGGTTGATCAATGTCGTGCTTGCTATGTATGTATGCACGTACGTATCACTTTTTATTTTACTTTTTGCGTCAATTCCGAAAGGATTCTGTTTTGTCTACGGATTTAAAATTTTGAGCAGGCTACCTACCGCCCCATGCGCTCTGGTAGTTACGGAGTACACATCATCAGACTCTACGGAGTACGCACGAACAATCGCATTGTTCCATTCGCATATGGCTTACTTTCTATGCCTGCTTTTCAAGTCTTTGTACGTCAGTAGTCGTCAGTATGTAATAATTAAGTGGCATCTTTCGGGACATATCGGCCGGAGTCTGTGCGGGTGAGTGAATCGGCATCAACTGCTGCGGCCTGGGGAATCAGGAATGCGGAAATCGGAAATCGGAAATCGGGAAACAAAGACCACCCCCGGGAATGACTCGGCGGGTGAGGGAGCGGACGCGGTACGTGCGTGGAGCTTACATATGAAGTCAGAGGCGTTATTTTCCTACATCGTCTAATTGACTATGTACTCTGCAGTGACTCAAGTTTCAACTACGATGGCTCCCGGGCCCGGGCATCATGTGGAGGTGGACACATAACCACTAAGCAGAGACGCGACTTGCCGAGACGACAGTAGCAATAAGCCTCACTCGCGAGTCACAAGCCACAACGACGGGCTTTGTCCGTGCCCAACACCAGCACCAGCGCCAAACTGAAAGTATACTACCGTAGTGGCGCGCAACGGCCGATAGAGTCACAGGGCCTCAACAAGTGGCAATGCCAGCCTTGTCGAACACATGTACTATATTCTCGAAGCGCGCACAGTCAAATCAAGACTCCATCCAGGCGCAACATTCACATCACATGCCCATCCATCGACGCGCCTACTCCCAAGGAAACTAGGGCCCAGTCATTCAATCGTAGAATTAGGTTGTCTCCAAAAAGAAAGCGCATCGCTCCGTGATATAGACACTAATTAAAGACGCACACGAAGCTCGGAATCAAGAAAGCTAATGTACAAAGAAACGATCCGAAGTTTACTGCCGCGCTTTGTCACAGGAGGTAGCACGACAAAGGATGCAAACCCCATCACCAGAAGACTCCCAGTCAATGCAAAAAAATGTGCGAATTAGAAAATTCGCACAGCTCCATGAGGTGTGCATTGAGGCCCGTTGAGGCCGGGAAATAGTGGACAGAACAGCTCCCATCTTGACCGCATCTAGACACCCATGGAGAAAGAAGAGAAGACGCAACAAATGCAAACACATGCAAATAAATGACGAAAAAAATGGTTCCAAATCCTCTGGTGATCAATGCTACCCCTGCGTGGTTCGAATCGAGTTGAGCTCTTGCTTCGTTCCTCAATGTGAATTGCTTCATATACAGTTTGATGTTCACCCACAAGAGCTCCTCATCAAGGCTCGGAGGGAAGCGTGGCTGTCTTATGGAATCCCTTAGTCGTAAGACACATTCATGCCAAAGACGGAAGCAAGTCCAAACTTGTCTTCACATTCGCAGACGCTGGGATTCTTCCAGAGTGAGCTCTGGAAGTCAAAGAAAACGGTCTTGTGACCACAAGACTCGCGGATCGACTTGATAGCGATGGCCTGTTCAGAGGGTCCGGGAACGGCAAGACCGTTGGGCTTACCACCCAAGGGATAGCCACACTCCAAGTTGATGACCTCATTGCCGGGGCAGATGGTGCTCAGAATGTCGATCTGACCCTTGACAAACACACCGGCCATGATAGGAGGAATGGCTGCGTTGAAGAAGGCGTGAATGTTGGCTCCGGTGACATCGACGACTCCGCAAATGGCGCTTCGGACGTCAGGGCGTAGCCAGATGTTGAGCGTCTCGGAAATGGTGTACGGGCCAGTGAATTTGCCGCCGCAGCTCGACTTGACCGAGGTTACCAGAGCACTGAGCTGTTGGGGAGAGCAGTAACCGTTCATGATGGCCTCGTTACCAACAACCACTAGCCTGACAAGATCCCAGTGAGCCCAGGCAGCGAGTGCGTCAACCTGCTCCTTGACTTCGGAGGTGTCGATGGTACAGCCAGAAGCCTTGACGAACACACCGACAATCATGCCCACACCGTGCTTCTTGCAAGCATTACCAACATTCTCCAGCGTGTCACAGTCAGTTGAGTAGACACGCACCACGTCGAAGCCACCATTCTTGATGGTTCCAATGTCAACTTCAACCTCTGCCGCAGACTTGCAGGCACCGCTGACCGGGTTGAAGGGAGTGTAGGTGATGCCGAAATGATCGTTGTCGCTGGTCAATCCATGGCCCGAGGGAGGAGACGGAGTGGTCTGAGACTGGACCGGGGCAGGAGGAGGGGGAGCAGGCTGAGTCTTGACGGGAGCGGCAGGAGGCGGCGGCGGAGTCTGAGTCTTGACGGGAGCAGGAGGAGGCGGCGGCGGCGGAGTCTGCGGCTTGACAGGGGCGGGAGCAGGCTGCGACTTGACAGGAGCAGGCTGCGACTTGACAGGAGCAGGAGGAGGCGGCGGCGGCGGAGTCTGCTGCTTGGCGGGAGCCGAAGAAGAAGAAGAGGATGGTGGAGGAGGAGGAGGAGGAGGAGGCGGGACAGGAGTGTGCGAGATGGTGGAAACAGGCGTTGCCGTGGGGAGACCCTTGCTCGTAAAAGGACAGTAGGTGACAAAGTTCTTGACGGTGACGTGAACAACGATTTCGGGAGCAACGTAGATGCCAGGCGGGATGACGACCGTGTCGTTGCTGTTAGGCGCCGGGGTGACGCCGGGAGGGCAGATGCTCGTCGTCTGATACACAGTAATGGTGGTGGCCGGGAACGTGTAATCTCCGGGAGTCGGGCAGTTGTAAGCCACGGGGGGAGGCACGGGGCTGCCACCGGTGGCCGTAGGAGGCTTCGTCGTCGAGGGAGCAGCAGGAGTGTGCGACGACGTTGAGGCAGTCGTCGACACCGCTGAAGTGGTCTTGGGCAGGTCGGGAAGCACTGTATTGTATTCTCTTGTTAGCCGTTTGGGCCATCTTGACTTTACCGCCTTTACGGCACACAGTCGAGTAGCCAGCCAGTCGAACACGCCGGGCCCGTCGACAACGCTGGCTATATTGGCGTGGCCGTAAAACGGACGCTGGAAGGTCTTCTTCGTCACATACAAGTTGGCGGGCCCAAGAAGGTTGACCAGGTGGTCATGCACTCAGGAGTGCAGATCTCCGTGGTGCCGTTGTTGCTCCTCTTGAAAAGGGCGTCGTGGGCATGACGGTGGTGCTGGGCAGCAGCACCGCTGGCCAGACTGGCCAGAGCGGCGGCAACGAGTCCTCCCTTCATGATGAGTGAATTTGCAGAGTCGACGGCTTTTTGTGAGGAGATGTAGTGCGTTTCTTTTGTATTGAAGGTTGGGAGGAAAAGAACGCCCGCTAAAGGAGTGAAGCGGTAGGTTGTGGGAGGGGAAAAACGAGAGGACGAAAGCTGCAGTAGGTTGCCTTTCAGTTACGACCTCGACAGCGGCAGCAGATTGCATGAAGAGAAGGGGCAAAGAGAAGAAGCGGCCGAGTGCCGGGAATGTCTTGGTATTATTATGTATGACTTGTGAATATGGCCAAGGGCCACGTCCGTGTGGTCTGCATGGGCCTGGATGATGACAAGGGCTTTGCTTTAGCCAGGGGGAAAAGGGGCGGGGCGTATATTGAGTCCGGTCTTCCCAGCTTTCCTTCAGATTGTCGCGAGCGGCGATTCGCCTTCCCAAGCACGAGCCCACATGTGGTTGGGCACTTTTGGTTCCTGACATGGAGCGCTCCTGCCCGTTCAGCGCCGAGAGGCAGCGCTCCCGTGAGTCCCGCAATCTCGCGCCCGCTAGTCAGGTACTGCAGGTAGCTGCAGGTACTGCAGGGCGTTGACGACCAGGGATCCCAGCTGTGGAGCCCAAATCGGCCACCGCCCTGTTCCTTGCCCCATCTGATTCGTTGCTGTCTGCCTAGTGCCGCGGCCCCCGGCGTTGCTCTCCACACCTGCGTGCAGCCGGTACACGCTGGCCACACGCTGGCCAACTCCAAAAGGAGACATGTGGGGCAGTGTGGACAATTCATTTCCACCCCTGCGACGCTGCGAGCAATGAGCCATGCGACACGCGAGAGGAAGTCTCGTGGTTTTTGAGGGCAACCTCATCAAGGTGGTCCCTCGGGCGGGCTGCTTTTACGGGCTTGAAGGAACCCGTGGGCATCGCAGGCGTGCACTTCGCCGGGTCATCCGCTGCAACGAGTCCACGACCGTCGCGACTCGCCACGTCTTCTTCTCCTGCGTCCATCGCGTGCGACTGGGATCTTGCCTTCGCTTACTCCACGTATGGAGTACTCTCTAGGTACGGAGTACATGAGTGGCCGGACCGACGTTGGCCATGAGGACATGAGGCTCTCCAAGCAGGCTGTCGTAAATTGAGATGGACCCGAGTGAATAAACTCTGCAGCCATTGCAATTCGCCAATTTGCCCATTCCTCGCTCGCTGCCCCCTCTCTCTGTTCTTCTCCTTCTTCTTCTTTCCCTTTCCCAGCCATCCGTGATCCAGTTGCATTGCCTGCGGTATGGTACTGTATGTACTCCGTACTCCGAGACGAATCTTGCAATTTAGACGCACCGGTACCATCTCCGCACGATGGATTGCATGAGCCCGCATTTGCCTGTTGTCTTGCGCGGTTTGCTAGGCCAAGATCCGCTCGCTTTCACGTAAGACTAGGTACCACTCCGTACTCCCGGAGTCCTTATTATTTCCTTACTCCCGCGCACATGTCTACCTACTCATTTCATGAGATTTCATGAGATTGTTCACATTGCCTACCCATTGAGTGAGTTCTATTGTGCCCAGCGTTCATTTCCGTCTTTGCAAATTACCGCTGAACCACGTACGGGTTCGTCGGGTTGAGTTCTGCCATCATGTTTCTGCCGGCGAGCGCCCACACTATTGCCCACATTGAGTCGCATAGCCAAGGCTCCGGCTGACCAGCTAGTGATGCAGACGAAGGGCAGAATGGCGGTGGCGTGAGAGCTTCTTCTGCATGCCTCTTGAGTCTTGGGTCTTCACGTCTTCTGTCTTCTTTTCGTTTCATCGCGACAGTTTGAGTGCATAACACTTGTTTAGTGGCTTCGCGTTGTTCTTTGAGCAGAGCGACAAACTGTTTTTTTCTTGCGTCGTTGAATCCGTCGAGACTCGTATTTGTTCGTGGCGGTGTAGTTAGTTTGTGCGGCCCCCATACATGCCCTATATGCGTGTCGCAGGAAGAGGCGTGATCGCCTGCCATCATCGTAGAGCGTATGCTGTCCAGTGTCAACAACGTTGTTCCGACAACACTTGTTTTTATGCTTCACACGAATGAGGCTCAGCCATCGACTGACCTCGGCCTATCATGTCCAAGGTGGTTCGCTTGGTTGATTTCCCCAGTCCTTTCCTAGCTTTCCTAGGGCTGCACGCAGTGTCCACTGTCGACCGTTATCAAATAGTTTGTTTGTTCCCCGCGCGACTTATCTGCTTAAATCACTGCAGAACACTACCTACATACCGAGCAGGTGCATGTACCCATCTCTTTACTCCGTACAAGGAGGGTAAGATTGTCACACGGCCTGTCGGCCAAGGATGGCTAGCACACGTTTGTCAAATTAGACCACTGCGTTCGGCGTGGGAGTCGGGAGTCGAGACCGGCACAGGCAGTGGTATGTACTATGTATGTATTTGAAAATTCGCCTTTCGGGAATTGCCTTTGCGTAGCCACACTCGTATCGGATGCTAGCCTCTAGGTACTCCCTGCTCAGAACTTAAAGGACCCTTTCTGGGCTTATTCCCACGCATGTCGATGAACTGATGTGCCGTTGCTTCATTGGCGGCGTGGCTCTCCTATTGTGAGTTTGAGGCTTTGTAGAGCTGACTGTACCAACTCTGTTTCTGCATCATTTGCTGTCCTTTTCGATAAGAGGGTCGGATCTGTTGATGCCATCTTCTGCCACTTTTTCTCTTTCATATGTACTTCTTGTTGGATGTAGCAGCCTCACATCTCAGGCATCACCTGTCCTCCTAGCGACTGGTAGCGCCTTAGGGCTTTAGCCCGCATGTACATAGCCATTCTCTGTTCTTCCGGACAGTCGGTCATATTCTAGATCATCATCATATTCACAGACCTATCATCTGACAGGTTATGAGCCCGGCGCTTTCAGTTTGCGCCATTTGTTTCTTCTTTGATCATGGCCTTGGCGTAAGAGTTACGCTTCACCATTCTTCTCTTCATTTTTATTTTTTTTACTGGGCATTTTCTATGCATCATTGCACTGAAATGCTTCCATTCGGCTCATCTCTCATCTGACAGGTTATGAGCCCGGTGCTTACAGTTTGCGCCATTTTTTTTATTTTCACTCGATCGTGAAATCATTCATAATATACATTTCGGTACATACCACACTTTTCGGGGCGGTGACGACCTTTCCCCAATTACAAAACAACATTACCTGAGGCTATCCTCTAGTTTTCCGGAGAATTTTTCCCGGCATACTACAAAACAACTTTACCTGAGGCAATCCTCTATTTTCCCGGAGAACTTTCCCGGCATATTCAGCTTTGCATATGCACCTGAAGTACCTTTTCAATCTCAAATTACTTACGGTTTTGTATTGACCCGTACATTTTTTTTGAGACCATCTTCCACGGCTTTCGCACAAGCACCCACGGAACATTTCCCTCGGCTTTGCACAGGCACCCGAGGCATACATTTTATACGACAGATTCTCTCGGCATTGCACCTGCACCCGAGACATTTTCACGATGACTCAATTCTCCATCGATTTTGGAAGATCAGAATGATCTGACAAGAGACTTGTTCATCTCGTATCGACGCAACCTTCTTTCGATCTTCGGGTGATTTCTCTACATCATTGTTGACCAGATGTTCAGCTGGGGGCGGTGTTGGAGGTATCAGCCTCACATCTCAGGCATCACTTGTTCTCTTGGAGGCTCATAGCGCCACAGGGCTTTGCCCTCGCCTGTATATAGTCTTCTCGGTTCCACACAGGTGGTCAGACCTAGATTCTTCATCTTTCTAGATACTTATCTAGATTTATCATCATCATATTCACAGATGTATCATCTGACAAATCCTCAGAAAGGTGTATAGGGCGATATGGCTTGATGACACATCCGCAGTCTAAAGTCATGTTTTGGGAAGAAGTATTCGTCTTCGGCCTTGTCTTCTTCGAAATGGAACGACTCGGCTTGCCCTGGGTGGCGAAACCGACCTTCTGTTCTGTTTGAGGCCTGTTAGCCTCATATGAAAGGTATTGAAGCATATCGGATTTATGAAGTAAATCCTTGGAAAAACCCCTATTTCCCCCGTCGATGTCCCTCTTACGGACAAGGACAATTTTAAGGCCTGGTCGAATCATAATCGGGTTGCCATTATCCCCCTCAAGGGTGCCGAGAATTTCGACGAATGGTTCATTACCATTGAAATGCAAGCTCGCATCATGGGTGTCAGCGAGCATTTTACGGGCGAAACTCCCCACTCTGACGAAACGGACAAATATCACGCCGTTTTAACTTCGATTGTCTGGCAGAGTCTGTCCCAGCGCATGCAGCGCAGCCTCTCACACAACGGTTGGAATGCCAGGATGCCGGTCACTCGAATGATGGACCTCATCAGGACCGATTGCGGTTTTGAGGCCGATATAGCCATTATTGAGTTACTTGCGCGTTTTTCCGAATCAAACCGTTCCAATTTCTCGTCAACACGTGCCTGGCTCGACCATCACCAGGACCTTTGGGCCCGGATTAACAAGATCGAGCACGTAACTGACAAAGTTTGGATATCACAGACAATCAAGGCAATTGAGCATGCTTACCCCGAAGTCCACTCCTCGTGGAAAATTAAGGGTTTTTCCAAGGATTTACTTCATAAATCCGATATGCTTCAATACCTTTCATATGAGGCTAACAGGCCTCAAACAGAACAGAAGGTCGGTTTCGCCACCCAGGGCAAGCCGAGTCGTTCCATTTCGAAGAAGACAAGGCCGAAGACGAATACTTCTTCCCAAAACATGACTTTAGACTGCGGATGTGTCATCAAGCCATATCGCCCTATACACCTTTCTGAGGATTGTTGGCGTCTTCATCCGGAGAAGAAGCCGGATAATTTAAAGACACGCAACACAGTGACAGCTGCATCTCCTGATGTGGTTGCTGCCGGTAACAATCTTTCCTTCATGACGGTTACTCACGGCACCATTCTATCTAGTTCCACTGATGGTGGACACATCACTCGCGACGATTGCATCCTTGACTCGGGATGTAACACTCACACGTTTAACGACGTGAAGTGGTTCACCTATGTCAACACCAGGGTATCCGTCAAACCTATCATGGCCAGCAATGGCCAACATCTTTCTGTGGCCGGCGTCGGCACAGTCCGTCTCCCACTCGGGGATGGATTTGTCGAGCTCACAAACGCGCAATTCGCGCCCAAGGCTGAGGTCAACATGATCTCACCGGGTCTACTTCGACGCGGAGGTGTTCTCATGGACGGCTGCAACGACAACCTAGTCTCGACAGCCACTGGTTTACCTATTGGCAAATTCCAGTGGAAGTCCAACATTGCCACGCTAGTCCTCCGAGACGAGCAGCCACTGTTCAACTTTGCTGCGATCACCAGCAGCTCCATCACTAAGCAAGTCGAATTCGGTTTGCTTCATAAACGGCTAGGACACGCGGGCAAGGACCGCATCGTCAAAGCCTGCAAGGAGGCCGGGATCGCCATCGATCCCCGGTCCATTGCGAACTTCCAGTGCCCAGCTTGTTTGTTGGCCAAGGCACCGCAGCAGGTGCACCGTGACGTGTCTGAGGACTCTACACATTTTCTTTCCCGCGTGTTCTGGGATTTCATCGAACACAAACCGGAAGGGATCGGCGGAAAGAACTACACTCTACACGCCATCGACGTGCACACACGTTTTCACTGGGTCATTCCCACGGTGAACAGGGCAAATGCTTTCAAGGCAGTTGCGGCCTGGAAGGTCGCGGTAGAAAACACTAGTGGTGGCTTTAAGGTCCAGTGTTTCCATACCGACAACGCGACAGAGTTTCTGTCCGCCAAGTTTCGTGGGTTTTGCCAACAGGAAGGTATTATCTTCCGTACCGGTGCCCCATATGTCCCTGCTCATCAGGGTATGGTCGAACGAGCTGGTCGCACCCTCTTGGAGGCTGCCAGGTCCACCACCATAGGCACTCAACTCCCCGATCTTCTGTGGCCGTACGCTGTAAAACACGCGGCTAAAATCACTAATCTGTTGCCCACGAAGGGCAACGTAGATGGCAGTTCCCCACAAGAAACACTCTTTCGTATCCTTGGTCTTCGAAATACTGCTTCGATTCGATATCTTCGAACTTGGGGATGTCTCGCTTATGTCCGCATCCCAGACGAACGACGTGTTAGGGCCCAGAAAATGGCTCCTCGAGCCAAGGTTGGCAGACTTGTCGGAATGGACGGTCCCAAATGTCGTTTATACGAAGTTTGGCTTCCCGAGGAGGAGCGTGTTGTGAGGGCGCGTGATGTCAAGTTTGACGAAAGCGACTCTCCCGCTTTTCTTCCCTCGAATGAGAACGTTTACATCGCTGAGCTCGTCGACCCTTCCTTTGAGGAGGAGGGCCGTCGCATAATTGACGTCCCTAATGCAGAGATCATGTCTACTCTCACACCACCTATACCAGAGCAACAGGGCAGATCCAGTTCACCAATTAACAAATCTTCCGATGGCTTTGTCACTTCCGAGGCATCCAAGCCTTTCCCCCCCCCTTCTTTGCCTTCGACCCATTCTTTCCTGCCGTCTCCTTCGCCTACTCCCTCTACTCATTCTCATGTCCATAATCGTCACACCCTCCGCAATGATTCTATTCTTCCTGGATCTTTTCTTGACGACGAGCCTTTTGGCGACGAGCCAGTTGGCGATGAGCACAACACCTCCGAGGACGAAGATCCTTCTGCGCAGCTCATTCGAGAGGCTTCCCAGCCGAGGCGCAGCCAGCGGTCTGTTCCCCGAAGGGACTATCTTCAAATTGCGACGTCAGGGAAAAAGAGAGCCCGTTCCCCAACTCGTTCTAACCTAGCAATCACTTACTTCGACGACGATTTTACTGACGACGCCGACCTGGACACTATGTCCTACAGTTTTTTGATGCTTGAGGCATCTAATCTGGCTGATACCAAGATTGACATCCCACGGAATTGGTTCGAGGCCAAGAAGATGTCGAACTACGACACCTTTTGGCGGCCGGCGGAACTCGTTGAATTGAATAAGATTGCTGAGAAGCAGGGATGGACTTTGGTGGAGCCTCCGCCAAATGCCAAGATATTCGACGGTCGCTGGGTTTACACTGTCAAACATCCCATCGACAAACCTCCCTACGCTAAGGCACGATGGGTGGCGCGGGGTGATCAACACACCGAATTGTTCGAAGGGGATGATCTCTATGCCGCAGTGGCCCACATGGTGTCCATCCGCGTGTTTTGTACCATTGTCGCAATCCTCGATCTATGTTGGGGACAGTGCGACGCAGTTAACGCTTTTCTGAATGCATCTGCACGAAAAGAGGTGTATGTGAGACAGCCTCACGGACATACTGACGGCACGAAGCGTGCCTGTCGCTTAGGAGTGGCCTTATATGGGTTGCCCATTTCGCCCCTTTGGTGGCTCGACGATATATCAGTCGAGCTCGACAAGCTCGGTTTCCGGCGATTGCAGAATGAATTCTGCATTTTCCAAAAAGAAAATTCTTTTCTGATTCTTTATGTCGACGACATGATTGTCGCGGCACCAACCACCCAAATGGTTGATTCTGTCATTTCCGACCTCCAGCGTCGATATGAGCTGAAACGTCTCGGCGAGCCCAAGTTGTTCCTTGGCATCGAATTTGTCCGCGACAGAGCCAACAGATCAATCCTTCTGCACCAAAGCCTCTACGTTAAGAGCATCATGCAGAGATTTGGAGTAACTGACGTCAACCCTTCTTTAGTTCCGTGGCTTCCCAAGGCCGATATTCCTGCAGACTGGAAGTCTTTACCCACAGTCTGTAACTTGTCGGACTGGGCTCAGCAAACAGGCAGTTTCAATTGGTTGTCTGTCTGTACCAGACCGGATATTTCTTTTACGACCAATCGTCTTTGTAGCGCGAATAGCGCGCCCAAGGACATTCATGCCCGTCTGATGAAACATCTTTGGCGGTACCTTTCTGGTACACAAGACATGGGTATCATGCTGGGCGGTCTAAATTCAGAAGAACATGCGACTGATAAGGAGCTTCTGCTCCAAGTCAAAGGTTACAGCGACGCATCTCTCGCCGATAACCTCGATACTAGGCGTTCAACCGCGGGCCATGTGGTCATGATTGCCGGCGGTGCCGTTTTATGGCAATCAAAGAAGCAGACTCTGGTTGCACTTAGCTCTACCGAGGCTGAGTTTATAAATCTCACGCCAACAGGTCTCGCGATGATTTGGGTGACTAAGTTGCTCGAAGATTTTGGCGTGCGACAGCGGCGTCCGCTTTTGCTTTTCACGGATAGCCAGAATGCCAAAGCCAATGTGTTGGACAAGAAGCAAAGAGGTCGCACTCGTCATATCGACTTGCGTTATAAGTGGATTGTGGAAAAGACCAAGGAAGGCCTTTTCCGACTTCAGCAAATTGGGACCGACCAAATGGTTGCGGACGGCTTTACGAAGGGACTCGGCCGCGTGAAGCACGCGGATTTTCTTCGCCTTATTCACATGGTGAAAGCAAAAGATTTTTCTCCTACAGGCTAACTTTGTTGGATATACATTTTTTTTTTTTGGGGGTATATTTGCACTTGGAATGTACTTTCTTTTCCGATTTTTTTTTGGACCCACTTAATTTGTTTTGGATTTCAGGGATATCCATTTTGGGATTGATACTTTGGGTATCACGTTTGGCACACATGTATGGGACATTCTGTTATGAATCGTTCTTTTTGTTCATTATCTTCTGCCAGATGTTCAGCTGGGGGCGGTGTTGGATGTAGCAGCCTCACATCTCAGGCATCACCTGTCCTCCTAGCGACTGGTAGCGCCTTAGGGCTTTAGCCCGCATGTACATAGCCATTCTCTGTTCTTCCGGACAGTCGGTCAGATTCTAGATCATCATCATATTCACAGACCTATCATCTGACACTTCTTGCATATTGTGCGCCACGGAGTATCCCTGAAGCCAAAACTTGAAAGTCTAAATAGCACCAACGGGCGATTGAGTCTGCAATGTCGTCGAGGCATCTTCGAGTTTAAAGATGGCACGATTCCAGTCTTTTGCAGAGTAGACGTGGACGGATCAATTGCACACGCGTACCTAGCTATGTACGTATGTACATATGTATGTACCCCGTACACGCGTGCGACAGACTGCGATTGATGCATCTGGATTGTTGTGGGTAAATCACGGAACATCACCCGGTCATGTGACCTCAACATGGCCAAAAATATCGAAGCTACACTCACGAGTCACATCCTGCACTCCATGCGACTTCATGTGAAGGCCCATCAACAAACTCAAGGCCGCACTGTATTCACCGTGATTCGTCACACGAGGAGATCAATCATGTGGCGGCACTTTACATCTCGGGTTCCTGGCACATCCGGCAACATTTGTGCTGGTCTGCATGGAAGTTTCAGGGTCTCCCGTAGTTTGTCCTTTAGAGTTAGTAGGAATGATGCGCAGGTCGCAGTACACTTTGCTTACCAGATGCCGATTCTCTAGAGATGTGCCACAACCCACATAACCTCACTTCCAGCGTCGTCCTTGGATGGAAAGTCCAAGTTTCCGGCGCCAATCAATAACAATGCCGAAAACCCGACCGCAGACGAGAATGGCGACGACCTGCCTATTCGTGAACGTCTCAGGCAATGGCTGAACGTGAACGACGTGAAAACAGCTGCCATGCCTGCAGACTCTGTTATATATTGGGGAGTCACAAATAACATCAACCGGACACAGTCTACCGGCTCATCGGAAATGGATGAGCTACGGACAACGCCAGAGAGTTTGACCGAGGGGGGCATAGTGGACGAAGGACAAGCGGAAGCAGAAATCTCTCCAGTAGCCTCCGACTCAAGGAACCCTGGAGATTTGGTCGAAATGAGGTGAGTTGACCTCGAGTCTTTGTCTTCCGCCCTGGAGCTCTGATGTCATGATGCTGACTGTTGAATAGACAGCTTGGATCCAGAGTCCCGGTATTCGCCGTCTACATCGGTTGGTTTGGAGATAGGTATCATTTCTACGCATCGAATGGCAGGTGGATCACTAGTATGGGTTTCTCTTCACTGTTCTCGGTTTCGCAATTCGTCAAAGAGGAAGAGTTGAGGCCTTTGCTAGCCAAAATCCCAAAAAATGCTACTCCCGAACGGTATGATGAGCTACGTCGCCTTGAAGAAGGCCCGTCGAGAGAAGATGGCATTGCCATCATTGAGAAACTGACCAACTTTCGAATGTCGGCAGAGGCCATCTATCAGGCGAACATGGCGAAGCTCGATCGGGCTCGCGAGTTGTTGTCCGACCCGAAAGAATTCAAGTACCTAAGCCTGTTCCAGATAGCAGAGATTTTGCTACCAGCCAGCCTCAAAGAGAACAAGTGCTTCTCTCCGCCCGCTCTGTATGCCGTTCACACTGCATTGTCACGAAACGAAATCAGCTTCCATCCCCTGAGTGCTTCCGCAGAGTGTCACCGCCGCGATCATTTGTTCGAAATCTTTCCATCCAATCATGTCAATGTTATTCAAAAAGTCGTCACCTGGGTGCAGGAATACACCAATGCAGCGGCGAAGCAATCGAGGCAGCTGAGCACCAGCCAGCTAGAAAGACTTCACCTGGGAAGTTTCATTCTTCAGGCACGGGAGTCCGTTGCAAGGAGCCGAGAAAGTCGAGGATGGACGCCCCATGGTATCCTTAGGGCGAGCCCCAGCGTCACGTTACCTCGAGTGGACTGGTCTTCTGTGAGCGAGAATGTCATTACCTTTCTGGAGTGGTGGGCAAGCTACGACCTGTTCGACGCCGGATCACGATACCATGCGTACGGCGCGCTTGTCCTACGATCGCTGCACCTATATGAAGACATTCCTCTAGATCAGAGTACAGCGTGGACACTGCTTCAAGAGATGGGCATCATTGCGCCGTGGGAGATTCCGTCCCGCTACAAAGTTCGATTTCCGGGCACGTCCATCACCAAAGGAGGCGGTATTGCACGCCTAGCGCCCAACAGCCTGCAGACCTCAATCAGGCCCGATGTCGCCAAGGATGCTAGAACATCAAGCAAGGGCTCCTCCGTTTTTTGTATTGACGCCCCTTCCACAACGCTCATCGATGATGGTGTCTCGCTGGAGCGCACCGATCGGCCAAACGAATGCTGGATACACGTACATGTAGCCGATCCCGCGTCAACGATTCAACCCAAGTCCGAACTAGGTAAATTCGTGGAACTGATTCCTGAAAATATCTATCTTCCTGGCCATTTCCAGGCCATGCTTCCGCTCGGGCTCGGCGAGGACACCATGAAGGATGGCACCTCAGATGCTGTGATCGCCAAACACTCACTTAAAGCCGGAGCACCGTCACTTACGTTTAGTGCACTGGTCAACGAGTCTGGCGACATTCTAGATTACAAGATCGCACCAACCACTGTGGAGTCTGTAACGTACCTAGATCCTGAAGACGTGTCCGACTTTTGCGGCGAAGATGCACCGCCAACGTCAGCTCCCATGGAATCTGGTTACAGTTTTGATGTTGGCACTCTCCCGGACAATTTTGCCGCTACGCCATCGCGTCCTATGTCGAGCATGCAGACACTGGATGAGTCAAGCAAGAACGATATCCTGACACTGAGTCGCCTCACAAAAGCAATCAAGCAAAGGAGACTAGCCAAGGGAGCATGGCCATACTTCTTCCCCAAAGCCTCTGTTCAAGTCGCGTTCCACGACCCAATCCCAGAAGCCGAAGCCGCACACGGAGCCGTGCTATTCCCTCCTGACCCTTATATCAAGGTCGGTCAAGAATCCTCCAGCGGCTGCTCTGTGGTCTCCAACTCGATGGTCCTCGCCGGACAAATTGCGGCGCGATGGTGTTCAGAACGAGGCATCCCTATTCCATACCGCAAAGATGCGAAATCATCATCAGCAGAGAACATGGATGCAGCTTTCGACTACGCAACCAAGACCATCTACCCTCTCATCAAGAAGGGCATCCCGCCATCGGCCGGTCACCGCCAGAGACTCACCCGCTTAACTGGAGGAATCCAACTCTCCACTGAACCAGGTCCCTATTTCCTCCTCGGCCTCGACATGTACACCAAGGCGACCTCTCCTCTCCGCCGATACGGCGACCTCCTCGTCCATTGGCAAGTTCACGCAGCCCTGGCTTACGAACGGCAGACGGGCCGAAAACTCGATCCTCAGGTCGATGACCTCGACCATATCCTACCCTTCGACAAGGCAGCGCTCAGCGAAACGCTTCCCCTCTTGGACATGCGCGAGAAGATGGGCCGCATCATCGGCCGTGGCACCGTGGACTGGATGCTCATTGCCCTTGTGCGGGCATGGCGCTTTGAGGGTAAGGCACCGCCCGTGCTACGTTTCAAGGTCGTATCACAGTTGCGGCAGGGTCTCCTGGGCTATCTAGACTTGTTTGACCTCAACGCTGCCATGGATATCAGTGGTATGAACGGGTTGTGTCTTGTGAAGGATGTTCAGGCTGGGGACGAGTTTGAAGTTGAGCTTGCGGATGTGAATGTGCATTCGCGGCAGATTCTGGTGAAGGCGCTGAAATATCTCAACAAGTCTGCTTCTTCATCATCTTGATGAGGGGGTTATTCTTTTCAGCCATTACCTTGCCGTTCGGTCTGCCGCTTGGTTTAATGACAACAAGCAGCACTACAATATAGACCGGCGCAAAAGGAATGACTGGGTTGCATAGGAGGGATCGAGGAAGAAGGAAAAACGAGTTTGACTTTTGAAAGGCTCAGGTGGACCCAGTCAGCTGCCATCAGCTTGGAGACCTGCCTTTCATGATTTACGGAGTATCAACATCCTGTTCATTCTCACAAGATGTCAGCCCAGTTCGCAGTTCAGTTTGCTCACGCCCGCAACCACCATCACGGCCTACAGTACCGAAAATGAAAATTCAGATTAAGACCTCGAAAGGTCCCCCCCCCCCCCCCCTAACGCCATTTGATATCCTGTCCAGCTCGTCAGCCCAACCGATAGCAGACCACTACGCTTTCCCTGCATCGAAGGGCCTCCATATAACGCCCCTCGATCTACACCCGTCGCGTGTCTCTCCTCCATCTCGCCCAGTCTGCACGCGGTGAGAAACCCCACTCAGTTCAAAGGGGCAAGAAGAGGGGTCTAGGCGGTCTCACCACATTTTTCCGCATATTTGCTTCTTTTGAGGGGCCGATCACGATGGTGTCTTTTAGAGGCGCTTAACGGAGTTGCTGCCAAGTTCTGGAGAGGAACTAGATGCAGTGGGCTTTTGTACAACACTTATGCATATGTTTGGGAGGCCGGCGGGGAGGGGGGAGTTATTTTTTGTATGAAAAATGCTACTCACGTGTATGTACCACTTACAGGGACATACACATGTACACTACATACCCACATCACGACTTATTCAGGACCCATGTACTATCTAGACTATGTACCAATACATAGAAGATGAGCAAAAAAAAAAGAGAGTATTCGCCTGATGAGTTCTGTCGGTCAGGACGCAGGATGGCCAAAATCCGGGGTTTGTCCGAGACTCGAGACATACATACATGTTGTGTGTCGATGCGTGTCAGCACGAACTCTGTCTACGGAGTATGTTCCAAATCATAAATGCAAATATGTATGCACCTTGTGCGTATCACGCCAGGGTTCTCACCCACGACCCCTCCTGATCTGCAGATACTGTACATTAGGTGCATAAAGCTGCTAGGGACTGACTGCTGCTGCTGCAGTGGTTCCATTTCCCCCACAATTCATCACCTTCTGTACATCAAGTTCCTCATCGTGCGCACTTGCTTATGGACTCCAATGATGTCATGTACTGTAGTACACTTTAGGTATGCAGCTCATAAGATAGCTCTTGACGTGCAGTGGGTGAGTGAGTTAGTGAGTGAGTGAGTGAGTGAGGGAGGAACATCTGCACCCTCATCATGTGGCCTCTGCCCTCTAACCAAAGAAGACAGACACTTCAACATTAAATGAACAATCACCGACGGTATGAAGACTAGATTGATTAACCCCAGCCCATTTGATTATGTAGCTAACCTAATACAACCCCCCTTCCGCGCGGCCAGAAACTAGCTCGTCACCATCCCATCCACCCTATAACGTCGAACCCTTGCGCTTGTCATACAAGGCATGTTTTGCCCAAAATACCAACAACAACAGCTAGTAGCAAGAATGATTGATGGTCGAAGAAAGAAAAATGACAACAAGAAAGATAAAGTCAAACGTGGAAATGAACCGATTCCAACGCCCCCGCCGTAAAAGAAATCCCTCAGGCCGTGTATTCAGAGCCATGAGCCATTAATGCTCTGTTCCCTTGGATTCGCGTGTTTGCATTTTTCCTCCCATTTGGGTCCCATTTGTCCCCAGTGTTTTGTTTTGTCCCATGATAGCCCCAATTCGCCTCGTTTTCGCCCAAATCTGCCATACACAGCATAGCGTCAAGCAGTGGCTTTTTTCCCAAATGCACGAAATTTCGCGCCGAATACGAATGAACGGCGGAATAGGTATCTGCTTTCCAGCAGGTAGAGAACTACCTCCCGATTGTGTGAAGCTTGTTTCAGCCTCTTTTCTCTTTCGTCTTCTTTTTTGTCTTTCTCTCACGCAGCAGAATGTACAGGTTTGAAACCGCAAGATCGTGTCGTGAAGAAAGTCGTAAGTTTTGATCCCGGATAGGTCTCGGACAAGAAAGGCTGAGACATATGGATTGGCGGTCCCACATTTGGCACTGGGACAGCAAAGACGTCGCTTGCTGTCCACGCGCACAAAGTCCCGGGCCGAGCTGAAGACCGACAGGGATTGCCTGCCAACATGTGTCAAACAATGAGACAATGCCATGAACGAAAGGTGCAACTTGCAAGCACCACCTGGAGCGGAAAAGCCGTATTGAACACTGCTGAAACGACGAAGAAATAAGAAAAACCCGCCAGCGGTGTCAAAAGTCTCCGACGAAACGTAGCCCCGAAATGTCATTATTGTAGGAAAGGCCCGACAAAGACTGGCTCGGGGGCGCCAAATTGCAGACCCTTCGTTCTAGTGCGTGCATGCAGTCTCAGAAGAGACTGCACTTCACTTCCTCCACCCAACGTTCCATATGACGTGAGCAATATCCCGTGCTGTGTTCACCGTGTCAATTACTCGGCCAAAGATGCCGTCGCCTGCGGTAGCTTCTCCTTCCTCGCAAGGCATAAACATGCCCGATGGAGTGCGCCGCATGCCCATCGGCTCATCCAACAAGCTTCCTGATGAGTGAGATCGGTGGATGCCACCTCCGAACTGATTTCCCGATGGGGATCGCCATCCAGCATTAAAGCTGGAGTTCTGATTGCCACCAGCGCCCTCGCCGTCGTGTTCCTCCCCCGAGAAGAACCTAGATGCGTGCTTGGTCGGTCGAAGGGTTTCCTGGGACGACGAAGGAGAAATCAAGGAGCCCCGCAGGACCCCTGTGCTGTGCTTCATGGCCGTTTCTTGTGATTCAGGAGTGTCCTTGCGATATTTTAGGGTCGTAGACGGAAGTTTGGCAATGATTTTGCCTTCGGAAGTAGTAAGCTTCTTGCTCGTCCTTGGAGGCATTGATACGGGCCGCTTCTTGGTCTGAATATGTTTCATCATTAAGAATGCACCGGTGTCCGAGTCGCTGTCTTCGTCGTGAAGGTCCTGGTAATAGTCGTCTTCATCGTCGTCCTTCATGTTGACGGCAATGCATTGCTCGACTTGTTCATTGAAATGAATATGCTTGCGCTCCGTAGAGGGTGAAGGCAGGTTGGAAGAGTCTGTCGATACTGCCAACGAGCTGTTGGTGGTCCCTTGGCTTCCCCTCGTTACTGAGAGGGGAAACGTGGCATAGTAGTCCGTGATCCTGCGCTTCTCCGTGTTGTGCTTCAAGACACCCCGGGTCTCCTGCGCCTGAACGGCCGCCGTGGCCTGCTTCAACAACGAAGCAGAAACGAGTGATCTCTGCAACATGACCTCAGACATGCTTCGCTTCTTTAAAATCGGCTTCTTGTTCAAGTTGACAAGCGAATCGGATTTGGACAGTGCCACGCTCGAAGGATCAGTTCCGGTCGGTGGGTGAAAGTTCTTTGACCCGCATTGTAGCGGCCCATATAGCCAGGTAACGTCACAATCTTTCAACCTAGAAAAGTAAGTACATGGGATCAGAAAGAAAAGCAAAGGAAAGTCAAGTTAAACAGGAGGTGAATGGGGGCGAATGCAAATGGATAGACCATCAGAAGCATATGGACATGGTAAACATACCAATTCAGTTGCTCGGGCGAAATAGTCTTGAGATTGCCTCTGGCTTTCATCCATGTCCTCCATGACGCATTTTCAAGCCGAGCACTGTTGGCTTGTTCACCCCTTTTAGAAACAATGTATCTCCACGATGACCAGATGTCTTCCTCCTTCCAATTGTGCGACAGGTAGTCCACTTGCTGGGACGGTCGGTTCGTTATGGCGGTATCGTCTTCGGCATGTTCTGTGATTTCGGGTGTGCCGGGACCAGATTTGAGATAAGAGGTATCCAGTACAACGTGCGACACGTCGTACGAGGCCTCCTTTCTGGGACTTGGTGCGGCGTCTACATTATCGATGTGCTGGCATTCGGGTTCCGAAAAGAATTTTTCTTGTGAGAGCAGTGGCAAACTGAATTGGTCATCGGAATCGTCATCGCTTTCTAGTGCTTCCTCAAAATCGGACAATATTGACACGTTGCTCGCGGGCGTAGAAGATAAGGAGGCATCGGCAGATTCTGCTTGCGCTGCTAGTGGAGAGGAAGAGGCTGATGAGATGTCGGAGTCGGTGTATGTTTTGGAGTGCGCGAGGTATGGATTCGACCGATGTGAACTTGACGCAGGGCGAAAGGCTGATGAGCGACCAAAGTTTGTTTGTGATTGTGATCGGCGCAGTGGTGAGAAGAAACCAGCTTCCTCCGTGGAGAGGACGGCCGCCATTGTGGCGGATGGCTGTACAGTCGATTACAGCAAATTGAGGGAGCCGGAATTCGCAATCAGCAACTCATAGAGCACGTCGTCGTGCGCAGCATGAAGCACAGGGGTCGTCGTATTTTAAGCAGGGAAAACCCAGCGACAAGCCGTCACAGCGTCGTGGACGGTGGATGTTGATGGGGTTGAGGGGTTGCGTCGGATTGCCACTCCAGGCTTTTTTGTGCAACGGTAACGAGAGGTCGTCAATTCCAAAGACGGAAGCTGCGGCAGGCGCGATGCAATGCAGTCAACGCAGTCAATGCAGAAATGCAAGGCTGGCAAACGCTTTGCAGCTGATAAGAGACAAGTACAAGCCGATAAGTAGATTGAAGAAGAGAAACCCCCACGAGTTCAGCGAGACGACCATGGACGGGGGTGAATATGCATGCACGGGCGCTGTCGACTTCGGCCGACGCTGCGGACTTGCTTCTTTATTCTCCGGCTTGCAGCACTGGCAGTATTGGTCGGGAAAAAAAAAAAAAAAGGAAATTGACTCAGCGCTGCTACGGGTAACGGGGGGGGACTCGAGCAGAGTTTTGAGGACAAGCCCGGATGGTATGTCCCTAGTGTCGAATGGCGGCAGATGGCGTGGAGACCTCGGCGACGAGCTAGGTACCAAGTTCCAAGATTGCGAGAACTCAAGTTGAGAGAGAAGAAAGGTCCTGACTTCTGGGCAAGAGGAAGAACGGAGGTCGTGCTCGGGGAGAGAGAGAGAACAAATAGCAATCGAAGCCCAGCGCTACAGAGACAGAGTGGCGTGTGTGATACAGAATAACACCACAAGCCAGACCGACAACTTGATAGGGGAAGCAGGCTTCGGTACATACTCCGTACGGAGTGTGCATGGAACGTGTTGCAGTCAGAAGAATTGAGCCACAAGAGACACGGACAAAAGCGGCAGCGAGTACGAAGGTATGTATGTACCACGGTACGAAGTTCCGCAAGGTATTCGTACACAAACTCGTTGCGTCTTCTTGGAGTTTCCGGCTTTTTCCTCTTCCCACTAATGAATTTCGCAACAGCGCCATACAATCAGCTGGCCTCCTTAATCTTTTCTCCCTTCCTTCCCTCCTTGCAACAGCCACCAGCCGCATCCAGTCAAAAAGCAGGTTCGTCTAGTATGTACCTAGTTGGCTCCTTCAATGGCCATTGGATTTGGCGCTAAAGCCATAGAACCAAGGCAGGTATAGATAGGTATGTACAACCTTGATAGGTACATCGTACATAGTGTCGAGTTCCCCCGCTCCCCCACCTTCTCCCCGCTCTCCGACTGCGCCGGGATGCATGCGGAGAACGGCAACAAGCAAGCGGACCGACCAGGTCCCAACTCAGGTATGTACGAAACCTGTGGACCGATCGACGCCTTGAATTGCCGTCGATTGCAGGCAGAGCGGCTGCCATAAACTCGTTGACAGTTGTTGTTGGCCGCCTGCGGAAGTAAAGGAGACATCGCTGCCCCGCTGCGGCTAAAACACGAGCAATTACCAGCCATATTGCGTGAAACGACCGACATTGGCCTCCAATGCTGTCAGTTCTGACAAAAAACTTCAGAATTGAGTACATAAGCCTCTGTACCGGTGTACCTACACATGACTGTACTCCGTACTTGACCTGATACACGCAGCCCGGTCTCGCCAGCCATCCCTCCGCCCGTCACGTTCATTCTTGGCCACGAACAGATGGCATTGTAGGGATTGGAAGTGCAGCGGCGGCGGCCAAGGGCGAAGAGACACCCTAGCATATCATCAAGGCAACCGGCTTCAGTTCAGAGGGCTTAGAGAGAGCTCTTCACTTGAGAGGTTTGCCCCTACGGAGCAGGTTCTCTGGCCAGGGCGGCGGTGGTATTGATTGTCCTTTCGACCGACATTTGGATGGGATGAGAGAATGGCCTCTTGCCTGCCCATACCCTTATCATTTTCTTGGCGAGAGGCATATGTACCAATTCGTTGTCCTTCCATTGTACAACCGTACCTTATCAGCAAATGGGCGTCAAGCCAATAAACCGAGCACTACGCATCGGTGACGAAGCCGAAGTTTGGCTACACATAACACATTCACATACGCATCAGTGACGAAAGTACACATGTACCCAGATCCGCTGAAACCCCATCTTGAAACGTCGACGTCAATTCAGATTACCTCTCCGGGTACATACACGAAAATACATCCGACTCTGAACGCCAACCGAAGAATAACAAGGCTAACCAACTGATTATTCAGCCTGTCAGTACTTGCTCAAGCCTCAAAACCCACCAAGTGCCAATACATACCCCACCTGGTCGAGTGAATGGCGATTACGTGAAGCGCGTGTGTCTCTGTGGCCAAGCGGTGCGGGCGAAATACCTAGAAGCAGAGAGGGGGTGGGAAGGCTTGACCTGGCGTTGGTCCATTGTCGAGTGTGCCTGTGGTGAAGGTGGTGGCATGCCTTGGCATCGATGGAGTGGGTGGCAGTCTAACTCTAAATCTCGCCTCAATTTTGTATCTCAGATAGCGAAGTTGGCACAAGTGGCCCCATGTGCCTCACTTTATCCTATCGTCACAAGAGGACAAGCACCGTGAATGTACGCAGTATGTTGGTCCCCGGACGAAAATCTTCCAGATTGAAAAGGTACCAGTGAATCAATGTCTCTGCCCTACAATGTGCCTGAACGTGGTCCATCGTGCAGTAGCCAATGGCTAAGGTGGTGGAGGCTGCGATTCGCGCGCAATTCGCGCCAGACCTGTAGCAGGCTGGCAGCCATTCAGCCACGATTCCGATTATCACTACCGTAGGTAGGTATGTACTGACAACTTTGGGCCGGTCTGTATGTGTATCATGTTCAATGTTCATAGTAAAAGCGCAGTTACTATTGTCAATGTCCCTATCAACCAACGATAGTTGATATCCACAGTCCACAATCGACGTTCCTATATGTACCTCTATTTCTCACAATGGCGATGCCAAAAGCATTCGCGGATGGCGTAAATTCCCGAAACCGGAAGCATCACAAGGTCTCTTCCAAATACTTCACGCCTCAGGGAAAAAGAAGTTCTTGAGCGGGATGGCTGCAGATGCTCTGCAAACATTGAGACAATGCAGCAGAATGCCTTGCAAGTTGCAACCCGTCTTGGCTGCTTCGCAAAAGGAACGGTGACTCGAAGACGGGACGTATGAGACAACATCAATTGATCATTGATCAATGATCAATGATGGGTGAAGCGATAGTTACAATGTATGAGCTAAATGCATGATGCTGCCGACGAGAGTGTTCAACCCCACTTGCCTATTAGCGTTTGTGAAAGCTTCAAAGATCCTCAACCTCAAACACGATGGCTCTTGCCATAGATAAGCCCAGTAACCACTGACGCAGCTGGCGAGCGTATGGCGTGGTTTCACGCCACCTGGCCCGAGTATCACCATTGGGGCGTTCCAAGCGCTGACAAAGTCGCTCCGACAATCAAGATAGCATCTCGACCTGTTTGACCCGCGCAGCTTCTGCCAAAGATGATGTGCCTTGCCGCTTGCGAGCATGTCTCTTCCGGGACCCGCGTGGAGACTTATTTGGCGTTGAGCGGCCATCTGCAGATGTTCTGCAGGGTCTGGAATGGAGAACGTCAACATGCGAGTGGATTGGAGGTGGGGAAAATCTATCCAAAATTAGGATTTTGCGGCAGGAGCGCTGATCCATCGTCCACGGCTTCCCTTTCCGAGTTCCTTTTCGCTGGCCGGAAGGCAGGGCAGTTCAACTTGCTTGATAATGCTGCAGCCCGGGTTGTTATGATGATGATTATCTGCAACTCGGGAATACGGAACTCCATATCAGACCAAAATGCTGGCATGGTTTAACAAAAGATCAAATTGACTGACAAGCAAATCGCTATCGTTCCAAAGCGTGATTCCGCGATGAGCTCCGTCGGACATTTGCCAACGCCGCTGATCGCCATTCTTTCATTGCGACTCTGCGACGCCAGTCTGCTCAAAAACACACAATCGTTGAGAGTTCTTTCGGCCAATGACATCAACTAATCAACTATAGGAGTCAGTCAATTGGAGGGTAAAAAACTGGGGGAAAGGTAAGCCCCTGAAAAATCTGACATGATGCAATGATACTCCGTATGCAGAGTAGAAGAAAAAGAAAGGCTGGTCGCTGAAGCAGTCTTGCGTCCTCGACAACCAGGCGAATAGCGAATGCGGCTCCTGTTGGCAGCTTGCCCTTCCGGCCAATTGCAGAGATATGAAGATCTGATGCCAAATACACTTGATGTCTGTTGGCGGCTCTACAGCCGACCGAATTACATACCAGATGAGGATTGCGGATTGATCGTCGTGCTGTGGCTGGAAATTCCGACTCCAAGGATCTAGCGGCGGCTTCCAAGATTGCACCCAGGCACGTCCACGCTCTCCAGGCTCCCTGCATATGTACATACTCCGTATATACTGTACTAATATGTACCTACCTATGTATGTACATTTGGGATTTAATTCTCAATGGCCATGGACACAATTCGAGGCGTTACGGCCGGTCTGCTCAAACGCATCAACGGGATTGAATCACCGGACAAGCCGCGGCTTCCGTATATCCGTGTGTCCGCGACGTGTCCGCGTGGCAGCACTCTGCATATACACAGCCCACAGCTCCTGTATCACTGTCCCGATGCAGAGCGAACATCTACGACGTCGTACGGAGTACCTACATACACCATGCCTTGGACCAAAGCCGATGGGTCTGAGGTGAGCGAATCGCTATGTGTCCTTTTGGCCGTGTCGCTTAGAGGCGCGTCTCGAGCTGACAGACTTTTCGGCCGAATGGCATGATTTGATGCTGCAGGGCGTGTTGTCTCGGCTGCTGTTTTTCTGCTTGTTAATAATCACGTTTGCACGAGATTGATGCGTCAATAATCTATCTTGTCAATAGCCGGCTGGTTCGATGCTGACTGCGCGTCTTCTAGAATAACTGCGCTTCGCTGTCGACTCTCGAGATACATTACGAAGGTAGAACTTGTGCATGAAGCTGACTCTTTCTTGTACGGAGTAGTACAGAGACAAGTGCACAGCATTCGCATGTATACATTTTATATGCGCTTCATAGCCGCTTGGTGTGCCGCGTGCGCCAACAGCTTCCCCACACGACAAGTGAGACATGAACAGAACCGCATCGAGGTCCGCCATAATCGGATGGAAAGGACAGTACATACGAATTATACGGAGTAGACGGGAGACAGCCGAGCTTTCGTTGACCCATCTCCTCGTGCCGTCCTTCTACATGCCGCTACGCAATACAATGTGTGTCCCGCCGTCGTCATTGTTCAGATCGAAATTACGGCAACAAGTCGGGATTGAAGCTCTTCACATTTGCAGCTTGCCTGGCAACCTTGTATTGTAAGTTGTTGAAAGGCCATGCCCCTCGGGTCTACCATGAAGTCGTCTTGTTTCCGTCAATTCAAATTTGGACCTATGTACATAGAACGTTGACCGTTTCTTGCTAAATGCGGGTTAGCGAGAAGCCTTTGCGTTACCCGAGATAAGAAACACCGTCATCTTGACATTTTTCGAGAAAAGAGCAAGGACACGTGCGCAGGTCACCAGACGCTTTCCAGCATAAGTTGCCCGTAAGATTGTCCCAAGGACCATTGCTACACACGAAACCTCAAAGAGCCAACGTGCATAGAATCTCGCATGAAATGCTACCAACTACCGTCACTAGCATTGGCGACATGTTCTCGGAAACGTGAACCTTTGCAAAAAATCATTCCAGTACCGTTGCTCACTGCCGCCTTTTGCGCCTGAGAGAATTTTTCATGCATACATTCAGCCAGACTCCAATCTTACGTTACTTCTTTGTGGAGGTATTGTTACCTATGCACATACGGTTTCGCCACAGGCACAGCATAGCTTGTCAAAAGCTGCTACATTGATGATGATAATCCATAGGGTAGGCCATTCCTGCCCCCCAAAAAGGCTTTCTCTTAGGTCAAAACCATTGCTGTAATTGTCTCTCTGCCAGCTCAAATTTTTGCACTCACATCTACTGTCCTTCAATTGATTCGTTTCTGCAGCTCATGACCCCATTTGCTTTTGCACGGGGACAAAGCAATAAGAGGAGTTGTGGAAGAACTCAGAAAACACCACCATCCGCCTTCGTTCGACAGCTACCCGCTCCCCAACCCCCCTTTATAACCTTGCATCTAGAAACTGAGATATGACAGAGCTTCTATCCTGGTTTTGCCTTTTTTTACTCCATTTTGATGCTCCGTGCGTCTGCGGGACAAGTTGATGGCGTTATAGGGCCGTCATACAGTCGACACTCTGCATGAGCGCCCAAGCTTGGGTTGATCTGAGCCACCCCACTGCAGAGATTTCGTCGGCTCTGCAGCCCAATTATGGAAGGAGTTGGTTCTTCTGGCAGCAATGGCTGCAGAGAAGATAGAGGATACGGAGCCATCGAAGTAAGATCATGCACATACACACACACATAGCTACACATACACAAAGAAGGATAAGAAAGAATGGGGTGTTGAATGTGTGTGCGACTCAGTTCGTCCTACATACTGATTGCCCATCGCTTTTGAGAAGTATGGGCAGAATTGTGACGCGCGGCAGGGCACGCAGCGGGTTCCAGTAGATACATATGTACAAGAGTGATCTGCTTGTGAGAAAAAGGACGTATATTGTCAGGAGTGTGGGACAATGTCTCCAATGATGCGGGGGATGTTCTGATCTCGCTTCCTTTCCGTAGTCCTCGTCGCGCTTAGTATCTCCCCGTTCCCCGATCGACGATGGCTCAGTTCTTGAATGCACTACAACTCAAAGAGATGAAGAACCAACCCCCCCTCCCTCCTCCCTTCCCCGCCTCCCCCTTTTTTTTTATACCCCGGAACAAGATGACTGGCCGAACCACAGGGCTCTGCGGCATGGCAGGCATCTCAGACACGTGCTGCGAAAGCAACTTCGCAGGGTAAGCGGAAGGTCGCGCAGAACATGGTCTTTTTGGGGGCAACGTCCCGGACCTCGTGGATGGCTACTTCTCCTTCCTTTTCTGCATCTCCGGGTTTGAATGCCACACCAATCTCGCGGTAGATGCGCTGGCAGATTTCCTTGATGGCGGCTGGCTCGTCATTCTTGACAGCGAAGCAATGCACATGAATAAGCGGCAGCTTGGTATCCGTATGCGGGGCGAACAGCTCCTCCCGTCCCTGATACAGACCCTTGAAGTTGTGGAGGAACTCAATCGCCGATGCCGGCAGATTCATGACATAGTGAGCAATGGTGGGAGGTACGGGAATCCGCGTCGGCGTAGGCCCTGAGGCTGGTGGTGCGCTGCGCGATACTCTGCTGGGGGGGTAAACGACGGCGCACTCGCCGTGCTGGGATGCCTCGAGGACACGATCGGCGACGAGTCTGATGAAGGCGTGGCCGTCCTCCTCAAAGGGCTTCACGAACTGGGTGACCTTGTTCCTCTTGATGGCATCCACGAGATACGTGTAGCTATTTGGGTTCTTGTCATTTGCCCATACAAAGACGTGCTTCTTGCCCGCGGGGACGGCAAACGGTCCCACGCCGGCCATGACATCGGCGACTACCTCGCCGGGTTGGAACTTATCGCGGATCCGCTGGTGTTCAGTCTGGAGCTTGGAGTTCCAGTAGACCTTTGAGTAGTCAAACTTGAAGAGGCATGCTGCCTCGGTGACTTCCACGGCCATATCGTCAGGCCCTGCGATGACTTCGTAGGAGAAGGTGCGGAATTCACTTTCCGTGCCGACGGTGTCGACCTTGTTGATGACGGTGCGGATGGTGGGGTTCTTGTCGATGATTATCTGGCCCATGATGTGTTTATATGGAAGATATTGGCCTCTGATGTTTAAGTGAGCTGCCGCCATGAGGTTTCATAGATGTCAGCGTTTTTGAGGGAAAACCTTGCAAATTGATTCGTGTTTCAGGGCGCTATGGATTGCACCACATACCGACATGTCCGGCTGTGTTGAATCCAGTGGGAATTTCATCATGTAAATCCTCGGGGAGGATTGAAGCCATCACATCATCTGTGGAAGTGGTAGTCAGTAAAATATCCAGTCTCCCATGTTTCATGCAAGAGAGCAGCAACCTCAATTCCGGGGGTTCACTCTTACAATATGACCACAAGTCGTATCCTATCGTCAACTCGAACGGCTCAACTCTGATATGTTCCTCCCGCGCCGCCTCTCTCAGCTCATCACTCCAAGTTTCGGGTACTAAAGAAGAGCAGTATCCACCCCGTCAGCATAGAATACTTCATTGGATGACAATGGCCTTTCTCATTACCAATGCGCAACACCACAGGAGAGAGAGGGAGAAGTGAGGTTTCTCGATCGCCTTATAACAAAAGAAAGAGAAGAAAACGAACCTGAACCCTGGAATTCCGGTGTGAGAATGATACACTTGCGTCCCTGCGCCGCCAACGCAGCATCTGGATCCGCGGTAATGCAGTCCACCTTCTCCAGCTGCAGTATCTCATTGGTCTTCTGCAGCATCTTCCTATACTTGGAGATGTTCCGGTTCTCCCTCACGCAGGCGACACTCATGGGAATCATCCTCGTATATAGTGACCGGTCCAGGGTCTTGAGAGCCCGCGCGGCAGCGGGGGCGCGAAAGAAGTTCATCTCCAGTTCGGATCGTTTGCTCTATGTGTGCTGGCATGATGAGATGATGCAGGTAACAAAGATTTGGGGTCAAAAGTATGGAATTTACACGAAGGAACAAGCTTGAGGGCCCCAGAAAATGAAAAGATGCAGCAAGAAGGGATACAACTTGGAGCAAAGGCCGTTAAAAGATACAGCAAGGGTATCCTAAGCAGTGGGTGGGTGTAAAGGGGGCAGAAACCACACGATTATACAAGACTGAACTTATGTGGTGATGGATGACCCAAGGGGATTTCACGGGCGGACAACAGTATGAACGAGCTGACTGACCTCCATGACAGACCGTACCTACACACTTTCCACTGGGCAGGCTTCGCGTCGAAAATATGAGTTCTCGGCGCGTAAGTCTCCACGCTGCAAGATTGTTATTTCATGGGCATACGTGATCTCAGCGAGAAGACAAGAAAAAAATCGGCGAGCTTCGGGAAAGTGGGGCCTTTCTAGACCGCGGCATGGGAGACCTTGTTTTTCACCCCAGATTACCTAAATACGGAATAGTGCATTTTAGCGCAGCCAATGATGGTGTATGTATATATATAGAGTATTGTTATTTCTACCACCCCATATTCTTATTCATACCACCTACCCCACTTTTGCCCCATATTTTCTTCGGCGGACTCAATTTTTTT
>SRPN01000178.1:0-49614 GCA_018360045.1 Claviceps capensis | reverse complement strand
TAACCATCTAGAACCTTCTGGCCCACCGGATCGCATGCCAACCAAGAAGAGACACTGACGTCTGACAACCAAGATGCAACCCGACTAAACATCCCCTAAACCCACAATCGACAAGTCCACCAACGCCAAGGCCACCTCAAGGCTCAAGCACATCCCCCGCAAAAACTAGAACCTCCCACCGCAACGTCCCTCGCGCCTCCGACCAACACCCTCTCCAGAACAAATTCCTCTCCAACACCTTCCATAGCATGTTCATCCCCTCATAACATGTTCTCTCGCCTCCTCCTCCGATCCACGTCCCTCACCACGCGAAGCCCCCGCCGCGCCGCCATGTCCTCCTCACAACCTCATCCTCATCCTCCTCCCGCCGCCACTCAGAGATCACACCTAGACCACCTCAATGCACCATCCACCACATCTACGGAAAGCATAAACAAGCCCGCGCTGCTTCCCTCGCCGTCCGACGGAGCAACTACCACGCTCGACGTCTCGGGAGATGGATCGACCGTCAAACTAGACCATTTGGGACCCCTGGTCGTGAACACCGATGGAACCATGTGCCGGATCGGGAACTGGGCGCAGATGTCGTCCATTGAGAAGGAGAATACGCTGCGGATCCTGGGGAAGCGGAATAAGCAGAGGCTGGAGGTGCTGAAAAAGAAGGCGGAGGAGGACTCAGGAGTAACGGGGTTATAGCAATAGCAGCGGGTGAGTCACGGTGGCTTTGAAGGGAAGGGCTTGTGTTACGCACGCGTATTATGACTTGTGCAAGTTGCTAAAATGCTAAAATAAGACCACCAAGAGTAATGCAATGGATGTTGATAGATTCCCATATATGTAGAATATGTACGACTACGAGATACAACGTATCTGTGTTGAAGAGAATACGTGTACGTATAGGATGTATATCTGTGCATGTATACCTAGATGAAACAAAACAATTTTGTGAGGTTTGAAGCCCGCCCACGACTGGAGGTAGAAACCCGGTACATATTGCTCTATGCAGCAGCTCGCTGCCACCCGCCCGTCTCCGTGAAAACGTGGTGTGTTGGAGCGCCAAAGAAACAAGTATCCAAAATGAAGGAACAAAAACAAAAAAACCGCCTGCAACGCCTTGGTCTGTTAAAGACCTCCCCAGTATGACCATCATTTCACGCCGAGTCGCGTGTCTTTTACCTACATCTATCATCGCATCATGGTCACGTGTACATCGCCTCTATGTTTTAAGGTCAAGGTGAGAGAGTGATGGACCAGAAGGTCTGCGTCACCCGTCCTCCTGTGCAGACTCGTTGCAAGAAGATGAGTCCACCTTGACGGCCTTTGTCTTCTCGGCAGCGTACTTGGTGAATTCCTTCCACAGGGAGGTGATGTCGTCGCTGCCCTCGTTCTTCTCGACGAGTAGGTTCTTGAGCCACTTGTTCTCCGTCTCGAGCTGGGAGATTCGGTTCTCCAGGGCGTTGACCTTTTCGCTCATCTCCTTGGCCGACTTTTCCAGGGCTTGCTCGCGCTGCTTCTTCTTGATGCGGAAGCGGGCGCTGGCCGCTGTGTTCCGGCGGCGCTTGTCCTCCTCAGCGGCGACACGGGACGTCTCCTCGTAGTTCATGTGCTGCCCGACGGGCGTGGGGGCGGCGACGGCAGCACTGGGCGTGATCTCGGAGTTGGCTTTGTTGGCGGCAACATTGCCTTGGCGGAACTGAGGCTGCTGATGCGGCATCTGCACGTGGCTGGGCTGAAGGGGTTGGAAACCCTGTTGGAACCCATTCATGGGCGGGGCGGCATAGGGTTCACTGAAATCAGTGAAGCTGAAGTCGCCTGTTGCAGGACATGCTGTTAGCCCGTGTTCAGAGTATTACTTGGGGAGAGGCATTTTCTCGGCTTGGGGCAGTTTCCAATGAGGCTGAAAGCAGATGAATAATGGTAGATAGATAGGAGATAAGAGATAGAGCGAAATTGATAACAACGAGGGGTAGTGATGCTGGCGAAGTTGGCTGATGGCCGTCTTGCGCAGGCCGGTCACGAGAAATTGCGCCATCGCTGACCATTGAGATCGGCCGCTGGTCCACCCGCCCCACTTCCCACACTTGTGAGTTGTTGACTGTTGCAATGCGATCGGGAACTGCGTCTGGGGAAAGAAAGCACAAGCGACGATGGATACCACCAGGGTTTCAGGGCGCGGAAAGGATAAATTGTGCAATGGTGCGGTTTGTGCACGACAGGGTACACCTTGGAGACTCCAAAAAAAAAAAAAAACGAGTGCAGACGAGCTCATCAAATTTCGCATCGTCGTGCACGGCTCGCAGCCGAGGGACGGAAGAACAGCAACCAGAGACAAGAAGTGCAGAACGGGGAGAAAGAAGAATGGGGGAGCAAAGAGAAGAAGAAGTCGCCACTCACTTGACATGAAATCAAGATTGGGCAAATCGCCAATGCTTGTCGGCGCGGGAGTCACGTCTCCAGATGCCGTAGAGTTGTGCCGCGTGACAGTATCAACATCAATCTTGACAGGCTGGGCCTGGAAATCGGTGTTCTGACCAGAGTCAAAATCGAAGAATTGCGTGTTTGTGAAGAGAGCAAGGTCATCCTCCATGTTGAAGCTATCCTCGGGAGCGGTAGCGGTGGTGTCGTGCGGGCTGATGGTGTTTAGATCGCGAAGATATGCGGACACGTTGGGACCGTGCCGCCCGTTGTATGTCGACATGATGGCGGAGTGAATATTGGCAGGCAGTCGAGACGGGCAGACAATTCGGATTGACTAAAGTTTTCGTCTCGATGTTTCACGTACTAGTCAGGATGGGGCGGATTGGCTGCTCCGTCGTGATGACAGTTTTCGCTTGCTTTTGTCGCCAGATACGAAGTTCTCTTTCTCCCGTGCCGAAGAGATACACGGCGACAGGGTCCAGATGATAGCAGGTCGAGCAATGTGCAACAGTCGAGATGTGCCGCGAAGTCGTCGTGTTTTCTACGTTGTCTCAATGCGTGGTTGCGAGTGTGATGAGGGTGTATTGTTCGTGGAGTGCAGGCAGAAGAGTTGGATGGACGACGAGCGAGGTTGTGGCGGAGGGGGGCGATGGGTTAATGACGGGTGCAAGTTGGAGCGAAAGAGGCCGGGCCGATGAGCCAAGTGGCCGGGTGCGGGTTTTTGCGCATGTACTCCGTAGCGCTTTTGCTTACAATTGTGCCGGTCGCGGCCACGTCGCGCTAACGACCATGGATTTTAGCCGTAGCCAGCCAGCGAGCCAGCGGGAGGTACTGGGGTAGGTATTGATCTAATTAGAAATCATGATTTGGTGACTGACACCTTACAAGATGGTCTCGAGTCTCAACTTTCGGATGTGCGGATACATTTGTATGTACCCATGTACATACACATTAGCTGCGAGCCGCCAGCCGCCAGCCCCCGCATGTCTTATCTATCTTTGTGGCAACATCTCTGCCCTCGCCCTCGGTCACATGATAGGCCGCTGAACACTTTCCGAAAACTTTACCGCGTCGACTCGTGACTCGTGAGTCGTGAAGCCGTTGACTCTCTGTCGGAGCCACGCCAGTGGCCACCTTCTTCTTCAGACACTGTCAAGCTGACGACAAGCTGGTGGCATATGCTGAAGCGGTGGGCTGCAGATAATTCACGACACCAGGAGACGAATATGTAGCTGCCTTTGTTCTCTGCGCGTGCTGACCACCCACGTCAGAAAGGGCGGCGCCATCGATGCGACACTCGAACACGGCGACAGACTACGGGATGACGGTCGTGTCGTGCTGAATAACGTCCTCCAGGCTCCCACAGATCAATCATATATTGATGCGTACATACTCGTAGCCTAGGTCTTGCTTTGCTCGCTCTACCGGCGGCATACGAAAGCTTGGCCTGCACGCAGCACGAGCTTGGCCAATGGACTTACACGGCGTTATCGACCTTCAAGCGAGGGGCTTGTAAGTTGTGAATACCTACATACCTAAGGTTGCGGGTTCAGGGGAAGAAACCGAAGGATGAACCGTGCTATGTATAATTCTTTTTCTTTCCAAAACAGAAAAGAATACCTAGTCCAAGGGCAAAAGGAAGCTACATACGTACGCAACTGGAAACTGATCACGGACGGACGAGATGCGGGGCATCTCGACCAGTCTCCCGCGTGTATACTCAGTGCACATCTTTCTTTCATGGCAGCCTTTCGACACGTATTCGCCCGCCACATCATTCTCATGTACGGTAGTAGTTAAGATCTATAGATTTGTGACGTCCGACGATCACGTTGCTGAGCCTGTTCAGCGGAGATTGCTAAATATGTACATGCATGCACGCTGAGTGCTGGCGTGTCGTGGGAGCGTCACGTCGTGGCTGCACTCAGCAGTGGTCACTGCCAGCTGGTCAGCACTGTAGCCGTCGACGCCACTACGGTGTTTGTTGTTTTGTGGCGCAGCATCGCAAGTCGCAACGTTCAACCTCCAACCTTCGATTCGACGCGACAACGGCCCTTCGAGCCTCATCACCACAATCACCGCTTTGTTCTGCTTCCAAATAGAAGCGAATGGATGAGCAATCGCGGTTATACCATGATCCTGCGCTTCTGATGCATTCATACTGAAGCAAACACCCACCGCGTCGCGCGTTGTCTGGCCCTCCGCTTTCGCCTGGCCATGTCCCGCCTTTCTGTCGCGACCAAATCTCGACTACCGTCCTCCCTGCGCGTCGAGTCCTCCAACACAGCTGTCGTCAAGGCCATCAGCCGCCTATCGCGCGAGGCTCTCATCCTTCTCGCTCTCGACTGGCTAGACAGCCAGTCTCTCGCCTTTACAGCACCCTACTTGGCCCCGCCGAGGGCTGAAGACGAGGGCGACAACGCCGCCGCCGCCGCCCCCGACGATGCGACCGACCTATATCCTCCCTGCCACTCCCTCGAACAACTTCGCGAGCTATACACAGATCTACAAGAGCAAAGGGGCTCTCGTCGCGATGTGGTCAGCCGGATCCTCGAAGGTGATTGGCGCCACGGCCTCACGCTCTACCAGCTCGCCATGATCGACTTTACCTACCTAGACGAGCATCCAACGTCGCAAAAATGGACCGCGTACAAGATCCAGCCCCTGATTCTCCCCGACAAAAACGCCCAAGACGACGTAGTCCGGATAGATGAAAAGAGCCTCAACCTGCCGCGCTTCCATCCCTCAACCTTCCTGCAAAGCCTACAGGAACAGGTCCTCCCCGACATCAAGGCGCACTATCATTTTTCACGACCCAAGAAATTCCCCCTCCTCCTGCTGCGCATCTTCGCCATAGAATCTCCCTACAACACCGATTTAGCTCTCTCGGGGCTCAACGCCGGCGGCCACACCACCAACTTTAGTTCCTCTCGTACCATCTATCTCGCGTTCCCCAACGGGTCGCCGGCCCTATACATCACGAGAGCGCAGGCCACGGGGCCCATCAGCCACGGAGAATCCAAGAGCCTACATACTCTGATTGCGAATGGCGTACCACAGGCCCTCTCGAGACCTCGTGAGCGATATACGCTCAAACCTACGAGCCTGGTGAGCAGGAACCTCGAAGCTATTCTGGACAAGAGAGGTTCCGGGCGCAGCAACGCAGCCGGTGGAGGATGGAGCATCTACGCGAATGAAAAGGATAAGAAGTCCCCCTTGGACTCGGTCCTTCCTACGCCTCCGCTCTCGAGGGAGTCTTCTCTTGCGGACGGGGGGCCGAAACGCCAGCGACCGCTCTCGCAGCATCAGAGGGCGGTTAAACGCGCTAAAACGGTTGCCAAGGCCCGGTTTGGGGACTCGGCCATCATGACGGATGGGAAGGGGATTGAGAAACTGGATATCATTATGCAGGATCCGTATCCTCCGATTGGGGGCGTGTATTTGCAGGATTCTGAAGATGACGACGACCGTGTTAATGGGCGGACGGATCGGCGGAGGAGTAAGATGGACACTGCGCTGCGGCAAGCTCTCGGGGATGGGAGAGCAGCAGAGGAGGATGAGGAGGATGAGCGGGATTCGTCGCGGTGGTCGCCGCTCATACGCATTAATTTTCAGGGTCCGCATGTCTTTGCGGGGATACGGCAGCTTGTTGAGGCGGGGATCGTGGATGGCGAGCGGATGCCGGGGTGGATGACGGGGGAAGATGCTGTGACGACGGGTGTTGTCCGGAATGGGCTGATACGAGGGCACAAGGGCGCGGGGTTATGATGGATTTTTGTCATGGTATATGGCGTTTTGCATGGGCGTTTCTTCCCGGTCTGGTCTGGATAAGTGGCATATACATGCATGTTTCTGGGACGTCTTCTTCTTTATTTACTTTGTTGTTTTCCTAGTACGTTTGCTGAGGTTTATTTGCATCCCCTTATACCCAGTCAGTGTCCATACACCTTCTAAGATTATATATAGTCATGCACATACAGTCATGTCGAGCAATACTTGGGTCGTGGATCTGCGTCCATGATGCCCATCGGGACCAGCGTCTATTCTCACACTCCATCTAGTCTAGTCGAGACCAAATACCTCTATGCTGTTTCTCCATGCAGCCTCGCAGACCTGCTCCACGCTTACGCCCTTGAGAGCCGCTACAATAGTAGCCACCCGCTCAATCGTACACGGCTCGTTCCGCCCCTTGACCATGGCGCCCTCTTCCCATTTTTCCTTCTTGACAATCTTGAATCGCTCCTGTATCAGTGGCTCTTTTTTCTGGTTCTTCTTCTTCTTCACCGCCGTCTTATTGCGCGCCTTCTTGCCATCTTCCTCTTCCATACGCAGGCCGTCCACTCCTGTTGCAAGTTCAGTCGCAGCCCCGTCCTGCACCGCCATCTGCTCCTCCTTCTTCTCAAGCAAATATTTGAACCCCTCGTGGCTAGGTCGAACCTCGCACCACGGTCCATCCGTCTCCAGCATTATCCTATTCAGACGCACCGCCCGGACAACCTCGCAATTGTCCACCGTCTTGAAGCTACAACCATTGATGCCAATGTACAGCCCCAGATCCATCAACTCATTCAATTCATCCCGAGTGCCCGTAAAGCTGTGCACCACGGCACCCCTTTCCAGCCTCTCGAGGTCCTTCCCAAACGCATCCTTGAGCAAGCGCACAAAGTCGACATGCGCGGCTCTCGAGTGCAAGAATAGGGGCAAGGGCCGCTGCAGAGACGCTGCGAACTGTAGCTGAGCGGCAAAGGAGTGTCTCTGTATGGCGGCGTTGCAGTAGTTGAGGCGGTCGTAGTCGAGGCCGAATTCGCCGAGGGCGACGAGGCGATAAGGCGCTGATGGTGTGGCTTGTGCTTCCGAAACAAGAGAGGTGAGTTGTTCGATGGCCTTTGCCGAGCTTTCGGGATCAGGGAGGTGAGATTCTGGCATGGGGGCGTAGGGATCTGCTTCGCAGGGTGTGGTGTGTTCTGAGTTGCTGCTGTTGCTGTTGATGTCTGGGCTGCCGAAGATGGCGCTGCTGCAGGGGTGGATGCCTGCGGTGGCGTAGCATGTCCCGACTGCGAGATATGTCAGTGTTTGTGTTCCAATTTCCTCGTGTATTTGGGAGGGGGGTTAGAAGGGAAGAATAGTACGGTACTCTTGGCTCAGTTTGAGGGCGTCGAGAGAACTTTTGATGTCGGAGCCCGTGATGATGAGTTTGGTGCAGCCTACCTGGCGGGCGCGGTCGACGACACCGGCCAGGTCATCTGGGTGTTTCTGGTGGCCATGATAGCAGCCTCGGAAGATGGGATCAGAGAGGTTGATACCGATCTGGTGTCTTGCGTTGTTAGTCAAGGTTCAGGGGGGTGGAGGAGGGATTGCAGTCGGTATATCATAGACCACGATTGGAGTGAGGAACTTGTCAATAGAGAAGGAAAAGAGGTGTGTGTCTATGAGGGTCTTACATCTACATATCTCGGGGTATAAGTAGGACGATTGTCGGGCTGCGACGCTTGTGATGCCATGGCTGACTTGTGTAGCAGAGGACGAATGAGATGGGGTTTGGGCCAAGATGATTGAGACTGGAGGATTCTGGATGCTCTGGATATCATTTGATAGAGTACTCTGTCTGCTCAATTGCAGCATACACATTCATGAATGTAGTCCTGAAAATTATGTGTGCCAATTAGCTATGCATGCCTGTTGCCAGCCAGACTTGACGAGTTGAGATAAAACGGCAGTGTCAACTGTCATGTCAAGAGAAGCGGAAACGGTGCAGTCCGACATGGCTCGAGACTCGCACTGTACATACGATTTCACGGTCACCTGACCCGGTGGTGCTCTCGTGGGTCGTTGAAACTTGAGAGTTAGACAAGACAAATGCCAGTACCTAACTCACGCGACATCGACAGGACACGCCCCGACATTGTTTAAGAACCTGGGAGCTAGACGTAGTAACTGCTTCAGCAAAAAAGGCGCCTTGTATCTCTCCTGCTCAGGTGTCATCGATCACAAATCCGAGAAGTCAAGGTTGCCATGCTGGACCCTCACAAGCCCTTTGAAGTTTAGCAAAGCCCCCAATGTATCGCAGTTGTAGTGAATTAGATGGTTCGCTATGTTAGGAACCAACGACGTTTGGCATGAAATCGCGCAAATTGTTATGTGACGCGGCCGGCCATCAAGTGTAGACGTCATGGTAGCCGCTGTAAATTACATGATTATGCACGAGGCTCACGTGACCCCGCGACGCTGGTGAAGCACAAAAAATAAGGGTATCCTGACGCGTCGGCATCCGCCCCGCAGTGCTTCTTCCTGTCTTGGCGCCGACACGAGTTGCTGATCAATCCATCCGACGGAACAAACAGGGCCGGGCGTGGGTCGCGTTTGAAGAGAACGGATCAAACGAAAGCATGAGACTGGCTTTGCTTTGTTGAGGCCGGATTTGTCGCGCTAGCAACGGGCTTCACGCGTCGGAGGCGCTGCAGACCACGCGTTGCACTTAAGAAGGCTTTCCCCGTCGTTGGGCCCACGCTTCCTTTTCCCACGACTCTTCCCTGACATTGTGTACCATCTGCACACGAGACAAGATTCTGCCGTCCTTTGACCATTATTCCAGCGTTTCTTGCTTGCTCTGACGGATCGTGACATCTTGCTTGTGCTCCGGTAGACATTCGCAGGAGAGAGCTTTGCACTTCCCGCGTCTCCCATTTTCCCCTCTCTCGTCTTTTCACGTCTTCACTCCCACAAGTTGCCCTCTGCGGGTTGCACTGCGTTTCGTCACAATGTTTGTCAGAAAGCGAGGTGAGTCCCAGTGGGTTGGTCCGACGCTACGCGCCATTCTTCCTAACTCCTCACGCCAGATGGTCGCCAAGAGCGCGTCCAATTCGACAAAATCACTGCTCGTGTCTCGCGGCTGTGCTACGGTTTGGATGTCGACCATGTTGATCCTGTAGCTATTACTCAGAAGGTTATCTCGGGTGTATATGGTGGCGTCACCACAGTACAGCTGGACGATCTCGTAAGCCCTTCTTCTTCTTCTCCTCTTTCTCTTGAATGGCTCCATATACGATTTATACGTGCAGAGACTGACATCGACACCCGCCTAATTAGGCCGCTGAAACCGCTGCGTACATGACCGTCACCCATCCCGATTATGCTATTCTGGCGGCCCGCATTGCTGTCTCCAACTTGCACAAACAGACCAAGAAGCAATGGTCAGCTGTTGTCAGCGACCTCTATCACTATGTGAACCCCAAGAACAACTGTGAATCGCCCATGATTTCGAAAGAGACTTATGAATGCGTCATGAGACACAAGGAGGAGCTTGACTCTGCCATTGTCTATGACAGAGACTTCAACTACCAGTACTTTGGCTTCAAGACTCTGGAACGATCATATCTTCTCAAGCTCAATGGCAAAATTGTCGAGCGACCCCAGCACATGATTATGCGTGTAGCAGTGGGCATCTGGGGCAACAACATTGAGCGCGTTCTCGAGACGTATCATCTGATGTCCAGCAAGTTCTTCACACACGCTTCACCAACACTCTTCAACGCTGGTACTCCTCAATGCCAGCTGTCATCATGCTTCTTAGTCGACATGAAGGACGACAGCATTGACGGCATCTACGACACTCTCAAGACATGTGCCATGATCTCCAAGATGGCTGGCGGCATCGGCTTGAACGTGCACCGCATTCGTGCCACCGGTTCTTACATTGCCGGCACCAACGGCACATCCAACGGTATTGTTCCCATGCTTCGCGTCTTCAACAACACCGCCCGATACGTTGATCAGGGCGGCAACAAGCGACCTGGTGCGTTTGCGATTTACTTGGAGCCGTGGCACGCGGATGTGTTTGAGTTTCTGGATCTGCGCAAGAACCACGGCAAAGAAGAAGTGCGTGCTCGCGACCTCTTCCTCGCCCTGTGGATCCCGGATCTCTTCATGAAACGTGTCGAGAAGAATGGCGACTGGACTCTTATGTGCCCCAACGAGTGCCCTGGCCTGGCGGAATGCTATGGCGACGAGTTTGAGGCCCTATACGAAAAGTACGAGCGCGAAGGCCGTGGTCGTAAGACGATTCGTGCACAGAAACTCTGGTATTCTATTCTCGAGGCCCAGACCGAGACGGGTAACCCCTTCATGCTGTACAAAGATGCGTGCAACAGAAAGAGCAACCAGAAGAACTTGGGAACCATTCGCAGCTCCAACCTTTGCACGGAGATTGTTGAGTATTCTGCCCCTGATGAAGTAGCTGTCTGCAACTTGGCCTCTCTGGCCCTGCCTGCCTTTGTCGATTACACTGAAAGCTGCTACGACTTCAAGAAGCTTCACGAGGTCACTCAGGTGGTTGTTCGCAACCTCAACAAGATTATCGATGTTAATCATTATCCTGTTGTGGAGGCTCGCAACAGTAACATGCGCCACCGGCCCATTGGAGTCGGTGTTCAGGGTCTTGCCGACGCGTTCCTTGCTCTGCGTATGCCCTTTGAGTCTCCCGAGGCCCGCGAGCTCAACAAGCAAATTTTCGAGACCATCTACCACGCCGCTCTGACTGCTTCGCTCGAGCTGGCCAAGGAAGAAGGTCCCTACTCTACCTTCAAGGGCTCGCCTGCGTCTGAAGGCATTCTCCAATTCGACATGTGGAACGTGAAGCCTTCTGGCTTGTGGGAGTGGGATGAACTGAAGGAGCAGATCAAGGAGCACGGAATTCGCAACTCGTTGCTGCTCGCCCCCATGCCCACTGCGTCGACGTCGCAAATCTTGGGCAACAACGAGTGCTTCGAGCCGTATACATCCAACATTTACCAGCGCCGTGTCTTGGCCGGTGAGTTCCAGGTCGTCAACCCCTGGCTTCTCAAAGATCTTGTCGACATGGGCCTCTGGTCCGATGCCATGAAGAACCGCATCATTGCCGAGAATGGTTCCATCCAGAACATCCCCAATATCCCCACCGACATCAAGGCCCTTTACAAGACGGTGTGGGAGATTTCGCAGCGCCAAATTGTGCAGATGGCTGCTGATCGTGGTGCCTTTATCGATCAGTCCCAGTCCCTCAACATCCACATGAAGGACCCTACCATGGGCAAGATTACGTCGATGCACTTTGCTGGCTGGAAACTGGGTCTCAAGACGGGCATGTACTACTTGCGTACTCAAGCTGCTGCCGCGCCCATCCAGTTCACCGTGGACCAGCAGGCTCTCTTGATCGCCGACTCGGCCGTCACTAAAGACAGGGCCCCCAAGAAGAGGACCGCCCCTGCCGGCACCAGCTACATGTCAGCCATGCCTCGAGCAGCGCACAACAAGAATGCAGGCGGCAACAGCAACAACGAAAGCAAGAACGATGACAGCGGTAATGTCAACGGCAACAGCCACAGCACCGGCAACGAGTCTGTCAGCTCCACTGACGTTCCCACTCCAAGCACCACCCCTCCTCCACCTGCCGCTGCCTCGAGGCCAATTGCCTCCCCCAGCAAGTCCGCCATCATGAAGGCTGACGTAGAGGATGGCGATAGCCCCAAGGTTCTCCCCACGGAGCCTTCTGGCAAGGTCAAGGAAGAAGAGTTGGTCGAGCCTGGTGCCAAGCGCGAGAGACAATCAGAAGACGGCGATGTAGACAGCGGAGAGCGCGAACGCGACATTTATTCAGAAGCTGTCCTTGCTTGTAAGAGCCCACCTGCCACCACACCAGCCACAACGTTGGCGAGCCCACACCCCGCGGTAGTAGAACCTACTAACATGGACGACCTTACAGGCAGTATTGAAAATCCCGAGTCGTGCGTCATGTGTAGCGGCTAAGCCAGGTATCTACCTATGTACCTAGATGCGCAGACACAAAACAGATGAGGGCATTGGGTGCCTTTTGGAACGAAGTGTATCATGATGGATGGCAACGATCGGATATGAAGGCATGGAAGGCATGGAAGGCATGGAAAGGGGGGGAAGGGGGGTCGGTTACTGGAAATTACGTACCGCTAATTTCTTGTCTTGTTTGTTATGTTGCACGGGCATGGACGTTACGCGACTGCCTATGGTGGTTGAGCGAAGTATGCTCCCTTTTCCTTTTTCTTTTTGGTTGTGTTCTACTCCTGGCTTTTAGCTTGCATCTTTGCGTTGGTCATATCTGGTTTGGATCATTTTTCATTGTTGGCCTAGCTGTTTTTTTTAGGCTTGTCATTACGGATGGGCTGTTGTATATATTTTTATCTTTGATCACAGGGTATGGAAAAGGCGTGTATATATGAGGTGGTGTTCTGTTTGTGAGTGTGTGTGTGCCGCGTATGTGTGTGTGTGTGTATGTGTGTGAAGTGGCAAATGAAAAGGCGTTTCGTGCAACGGCGCACGAGTTTGCAGGGTGCCGAAGGCAGAGGCGGACAGGAGAGAACAGATGGAATTGGAGGATGATTCTTGGGATTGTTTGGCCGGCTGTGCTGTGGACAGCCGGAGGGTATGACGATGTTCGTGTTGCGACTTGCGAGGTACGTAACACGTCTTTGCGTCAGGATGGTCAAAAATGACAAAGCCTGAGAATCAGCGAGTGTGTGAATGTGGCTTGAGGCTCTCCCTTGTTGTGGGAATATGCGCCGTGGCCCGTATATCAATGTCCTGTCCTGTGTAAAGACACATACACGTTCGTGGGTGCCCTTTTCAAAAGGTTACATCCACGAGTACCTACATGTGTATGTGTGAAGGCGCCCGTTGGGAAAACGTAGTTTCACACCCGTCGTTTGTGCAAAGAATGTCTGTTCTACGAAGCTTCACACCGCCCTAAAAAATGAAACCTGAATGCGTCGATTTATATACGACTATGTGTATATTGTTTGTTAATGATAATGATGTCTATGCGTCTTCTCGACACATACGCATCGTTATCCAGACGCGTTTCCGAACTACACCTTGAAGTAAAATCTCGACGTATCCGCAGACAAGAGAAAAAGAGGATGAACGAATCTGAGATTTTGGCATCCATCGAGATCGCCACTATCGGTCGAGCACAGCTTTCCATCCCATGATCATTCGAACGCTGCCATGGAACATGGAACACGTCAAAGAAAACACAAAAAAAAACTTCGATTTATTAGGCGGGCCCAGAAATCCAATTCATCTCATCTTTTGTGGTACCCCTTCTTTACCTTTTCTAGCTCGTCCTATGCATGATGACGACCGAGTGTTCCCAATGCCGGATGAAAGGGCCCAAAAAAAAACCCTGCTCTCTGGACGGGCTGCGGCGGGCGGTGGAGCGCCGTGGTGGAGGGGATCCTCCCACGTCCAGCTGGACATGGGGTCGGTGCCCTCGATGACTCCCTCGATGATGCTGAGACGCAGAGAAGTTGTGCTGCTTGCTGCTGGACCGGCGCGTCAGGCGAGGTATGAATTGGATATTGGGTTTTCCGGACAGAAGATACTGTGCCGAATGATCAGATTTTTGCTCTTAGTGCTGGGCCTGGTGTCGAGCTTGATATCGAGTTTATGTCGAGCTTGATTTGATGTCTGCCTGACTTGGAGATGGTGTCGCTGGTCGATTGGCCAATGAGCAGGACGAGTTCCCGCGAGTCGCGGTGTACCTTGCCTTGCTTAAAAGATGCAAGGTTCTTAGCCACGACGCACTGTCGTCATCGATCTCCGAAAGACCAACTGTGGGGTTGGGGTTAATGATCCACCGGATCGCCCCTCCCAATGTCGCCAATGAATCGCCATCTTGACACAGCCATGACTGAACACCTCATTTCCCCGTCTCCATCGTTCCAATGCCCAGCGCAACTTTCGACTCGGAGACTCAGAGCGGCGACTGTTGGCTTCGATCCTCTCCCCACTGCCTCCTGCTCCTGTGGCGCCAAATGAAATGACAACCCGAAGAAAGGAAGAAAATGAAAAAAAAGAGGCCGGGCTGCCTCACATTGAGGCAGGCACTTTGTTGATTTCATGATGACTCGCCATCATCGCCCTCCCTTTCACGGGCTAGTTCAGTCCTGGACGGAGGCCTGACTGATAAAATCCTCATGCTTTAATTCAGGCGAGCCCTGTGGGGTGTTGCGATGTTGCGTGTGTGTGTTGCTCGCTTGCACGGGCCAGATGCAAGGAAGTCAGGATCAAGCGCAACAAAGAGGAGGCGGTTGTTGTCATCAGAGTCAGTCACACCAGCGCGGCATAACTTAAAAGGACGTGCGACTGCAGAGTGCGACTCTAGGCTCTCCCTAGAGAAGTCGCCCCAGAAACTAGGTAGCATCCTGTTTGGCCATGGTCTTGGTGCCCGTTAATCGTCGCACCTCATCGCAGCAGGGACTCGCTAGTCACCAGAGCCTGTTTGCGCGTGCTAGTCGGACCCAGCCGAGCAAGTGGTTCTTTTTACCGGTTTAGTTAAGCGGACTAAGGACGCGGATAAGCCTTGGTGCGTACATGGGAGATGTGAGGTGAAGTAACGATGGATCATGGATGCTTGGTGAGAGTCGGGGAGATGACCAGCTGGAACTCGCTGGTGATGCAGGTGGCACGCGGCTGCGGCCATCTGTACCTGCCCTGGATGCCGGGGCTAGTCCTTGTTTTCTCAGGTTTTCTCACCAGTCAGTCACTTCCCTGTCGTCTTGGCTTGTACGTCGTTCCCACCGTCTGTGTTCTGCATCATAAAGCTCGCCACATCCTCTCTCGTCCATCTTCTTGCCTTTTCTCTCCCACTTGCATCCGTCTCTCTTCATCACACGCGCCCTCAAGTCTACGCAAGCCCTCACCAGCGAGCCCCATCTGCCACTTCGCATTCATCATCGGGTAAGACTCGCGTACAGTCTCGATCTCTCTAATGGTGATGTTGTTTGACGGCCTCGTCTTATGACTCAGCAATTCATTCTTGTCCCGAGATGTCGTGCATCTGACCTTGGCTAACATTGATCGTTGCTGGATCGAATAGTCCAAGTAAATTAAGAAACCAAAACCTCGTTTCCACGCCATCAAAATGAAGTCTGCCGTCGTCGCCCTCTCCCTGGTTGCGGCCGTTGCCGCCCAGGACCTTTCGGCTCTGGCTCAGTGTGGTGTAAGTGCGGAACATTCTTAGCGCAGACGAAGCATTTGGGACAATTGCTGACTTGAGTGCCTCGTGACAGCAAACTTGCGCCAACAACATGATGACCGCTGCCAAGGCTGAGGAGCTTGGATGCAAGCTGAACGACATCAAGTGCTTGTGCAGCAACGTCAACTTCATGTACGGCCTCCGAGACTGCTCGCACGCCGTCTGCAACCAGCAGGATGCCAACCAGGTTGTCGCTTTCGGCGTCAAGGTCTGCGAGAGCATGGGCGGCGTTGTTGTGACTGGAGGAAACGCCGGTCCTTCTCAGTCTGGCGCCAACGGCCAAGGCGGTGCTCATGTCACCACCATTCACACCGTCGTTACTGGCACTGACGGCAAGGTCATGACCATTCCCGTGGCCACGTCCACCATTGAGGGCGGTAGCGGCGACGCTCACAGCGGTTCTGCCCACACTACCACCATCTTCAGCACCCTGACTGGAAGCGATGGCAAGGTCATCACCACTGCCGTCGCCACGTCTGTCATTGAGGGCGGCAACGCTGGCGCCACCGACAGCATGGGCCCCGGAGCGAGCACCATGACTACCATGATGAGCCAGCCTTCCGCCCCTGCTGACACCGAGAGCGCTGATGCCAGCGCGATTCCTTCTGCTACCGGTGGTGAGGCCACTGCCACTGCCACTGACGGCTCTGGCTCTGGTGCCGGTGCCGGTGCCGGCTCTGGTTCTGGCTCTGGCTCTGGCTCTGGCTCTGGCTCCCAGACCTCTGCTGGCGGCCCCTCTTCGGCAACCTCTACCAGCAGCACTGGCTTCGCTGTAAGTCTAGACTTCCACGTCCAAGCCAAGCGTTTCACAAAGTGAAAGAATAGTGGACTAACTTTCCATTTCTGTAGGCCCATATCACTGCTGCCCCCGGCCTGCTGGCTGCTGCTGGTCTCGCTGCCCTCCTTATCTAAGGAGTGGTGTGCCCGGCGTTGTATTTATTTTTTCTATCTTTTTTTTTTTCTTAACTGTGACATTTTTGACACATAACCCCTGTTTTTACTTGAACTTTGTTTCAAACCACATCATGTTGTCCACTGGCGGACACGAGCCACCATCTCTCACGGGATTGAGTTTTGAAGCTTCAAGAAGACAGACGAGGCATGTCTGGACTTGGGGAGTTTTGATTTCGTAAAAGATTGGCGGAAGGGATTAATGAGGCATATGATGTATATGTCCTTTTCATTTTAAACGAGAAAAATGTGCGGATTGATGCGATATCTGGTTTGCAACGTTTACACAAGCAAGCGACGGCGGGGAGGCACATGTTTCAGACGGGCTTGGCGATGGTTGTGCGATGGACAGCCTGGTGTGGTTGTTAGATACCCCGATAATGCGCCTTGCTACAAGGGGTCTGTCTGGCTGGTCGCCGCACGTATTACTACCTTAATCATAATTTCTTGGACCCATGCAAGCGACGTTGTTGACGTGAGATTGTGTCAGCTGTATCAACTGCGTGAACTGCGTGAACTGCGTGAACTGCGTGAACTGCGTGAACTGCGTGAACTGCGTGAACTGCGTGAACTACGCGAAATTGCGTCAACTGCGTGGAACTGCATGAAACTGCCAAGTGAATCTTGTTTGTCGCGAATGTTGTCGGCCCAGATTTCGTTTGAGCAGGGAATTGCGCTCTACCGATGGCGACAAGTTTGGCATGCATCCCATTAACGTCGAAGAGGCTCACTTCATGTCAGCATACAGAGTTCATGGCAGGTATACGTGGTAGATGGCAGACGCGTTATTGCAATCGTCCCTTTGCATGATAGTACGTGCTACAGGGGAAACGGCATTGAAGCAAAAGCCAGAGTCCAGACACGCCATTGTCTGGCAATTCATGTCTTGCAAAGATGTAACGTGAGAAACAATGAACACGCCTACCGCCCCGCCTCCATATGCATGCGAGACGAAGTCGAGGGCGGCATTCCATTGAGGGGCCGCACAGTCAGGGACTACAAAAGGCGACCTCTAAAATATATTGAGTAGAACGCCAATCGAATGAGAGAATCTGGTTAAGACACGATCAAGCAACTTTGACATGGAGACACAAGTCGAATCTCTCGATAAATATGGACACTGGGCGTTCATGTACAGTGTAGGTACATAGTAGAGAGGTAAGTTACGGATTGCGTATGTACATATGCCATTAGTCTTTGAGAACTTGTGAAGTTGAGTTTGGATCATGATATCAGGAAGAAGCACACTCTGGGAAGCTAACAGAGAATATCTCCCCCCCCTCCCCCCCCTCGCTGAGTCTCCATTCTTAAAATACGGAGTACTCACCAGTGACGGGCCGACGCAGATGGATTGGATGACGACTTAGGAGTATGTTGACGTGAAGAGGTATACATATGTACATACCTACTACACAGGTGCATTGAGTGGAAGCTTTGGGAACGTGATCAATCGCACTGCCCGGGAATATCTTCTTCCCCGGCGTGCCATTTTGGGAGATTATGCACATGCCACATATGTATGTACCTACCTACGCAGATTTATAAAATTCGGATGTGGGCGAGCGTTGGCGCGTGGATTGGTAAATCAAGCAAGTAGCCCCCCAGGGTATGTACATAGATTGAATACCAGCAGCCTAAGAAATGATCGATCGATCGAGTGAGTCTGTAGAAGCAAAAGTACGTAGTCGTATAGTATAGTATTATAACTGCATTGAATATAAGTGGCTGCTTATAACTTGGTCGTATCGCGCCAAGTTTCAACGGGAGCACAACTCCGGGAGTATCTTTTTCCCCAGGCTTGGAAGTACGGCTGTAATTTTTTATGCAATATGACGGATGTATGTAGTTGTCTTAGGTCTATGAGCAGTGAGCACCACATGACGTCGGGCTGGTATGTACCTATGTATACCAACTGCATTAGGTACATTTACTACTCAATACCCCCTAGTACCTAAGTACCTACATACCACAGAGTATGTATGTAGAAGCTCATCCGTGGACACTAGAAACTGATATGATCGCTGGTGCTTTCGGAACAGATTCCGGGAATACCTTCTTCCTTTCTTTCCACTCCGTCAAGGAAGTCCGAAGAATATATTATCAGGTATCCGTAGGGATGGAGAAACATACGAAGGAAAGTGCCTAGTGGGATGGATATTTGCGCGGCGGGCGAGTTGCCATAGCCCGCCCATGGTCTCGGGGGCGGGACTTTGTCGCATGATTGGTGGTTTTCACATGTCAATGCTGGGTTGCAAGCTTGTATTCCAACTTTCCAACTTCTACATACATACTCGTTCCATGGACAAAGTTGCTTTGAGCTAATCGGCACATCAGATCGACTCCATGGCCACTGTCTGCCTTAATGCAACGACAATGAACTAGATATAGGTTCTAGGGACAGCTAAGCATCATGATAAGACACAGGTTCCATGGCCATTGTCAGGAGATATATTAAAATTTAGTCTACCCAACAGCTAGATATCTTCAGTTCAGTCCTGTCTCTTTTGTGCATATCCTCCCTTCCAGGCTTCGCTCCCATACCTTCATGTGCAGAGCAGCATAGCATCATATCTCTCGACGCATAAAGCGCCAACGTGCGAGGCGCGGTAACAGGAAAACATGAACCCTCGACTTTGAATCATGCATCGCCGTCGTCCAAGGAGGGAATACGACATGGCGGGCAAGATCAATGCATGATACGGTACAATTATGCCCATGCCGTGATTGCCCGATGCCCAGTATTTGGCAATACAATGACACTCCAGAAAGCCCCCCTGGAGACGTCATTCATTCCACAAAGCCTGCTCTGTCCAAAGGGCAAACTTGTCTCACGTCGTACGGACGGGGTAGTCAAGAGCAGTGCAACCCACCTCCACAGCGCTTTAAAGGAAAGCAATGAGGGGGGGCAGACTACTTTTGTTTTCGTTTCGACGCCGTCAAAAGCAAGGCCTCTCTGAGTTCAGTTTCGACCGCCATGCTCATGACCTCTGATGAAAGACCATCCGCGAAGCCCCTCCCGTGTTCGTGTGGCCTTTTCGACTGTTGTGTGTTGTGCGTGCTGACTGGTATATTCGTGTCTGTGTATTCCAAAACGAAAAGAAGGAAAAATTACTGGTTCGCCTTGTCCTTGACCGCCGACGTGGCCTCTGCCTTCTTAGCAGCCAGGAAGCTGCTCAGCCAGCCCAGCGTCTCTGTGCTGACCACCACGGCAGTGGACACCGCAGCCTTGCCCTGGCTCACGAGGCCCTTTTGCTCTGTCTTCTTCACCTCAGAGGCGTACACATCCAAGATGTGGTCACGGCCCTCAAGGCCCTTGTTGAAGGGCAGCAAGATCAGACTGCGCGTATCCTTGTACAGGTCGCTGGTGGGCTTCTTCATAATAGGGAAACGCTCGTCGATGCGGTCGAGGGTCTTGTCGCCGAGGGAGTCGGCGCGGGCGACATAGGGGGAGACGTAGCCGTAGGGTTTGGCGAGCCAGGGAAGCACGGAGGAGGCAATAGTCTTGTAGGCGGAGTCGCCGAGCTTGATAGAGCGCTGGGCGAGCTCGTTGGACTTGACGGTGTCGATGCTGTCGCTGATGACGGGGTAGTTGAGGAGGTGCTGGATGCGCTGGTCAGCAGTAGTTCTCATGACTGTAGGTTCTGATGGTGTTTCCAGGTTCGCTGTGGCTCGACAAGAGGGAAGCAGAAAGGGAGGGGGTAGCTTACCTGGAGAAAAGCAGAGTTTGGGCGAGACGATGAAACGTTGCCGTTGACGTGGGAGGTAGCCATTGCGGTATGAGTGTGCGTTGTGTGGTTGTGGAAGTCAAGTTTGCTTGTAAGAGGCTCCTGTGAAGCTATTTGTTTGGAAGATGTGCTCGGAAGACGTGGGTAGACGGAAACAACAAGATAAAAAAGAAAAAGAGTAGACTGGCAGCTGGGAAAGTCACTCCTTAAAAAGGCCGCACACAGGTTAAAACAGTTTAGGGGAATACGGAGTAGGTAAGCCAGCGAAGCGCCACAAGCCAAGCCAAGCGGCAGCAGCGATAACTTGGAGGATCTTATTTTGGCAAGCGAGCAAAAAGCATGTGAAAATCGCATCATTGGAGCTGATTGATTGGTCTGTCCAAGTCCACAGCCACATTAGGCCACCTCCACTACGACGGCATGGGTCACAACGGGCGGCAAGACGGCATTCAAGAATGAGACGTTCCAATTCGTTCCAGCCACTACCAGTTCAAGGAATATGTAAAACAATTTCAAAGGTCGACTGACACGTGAAAGTCGTATTTCGCTATCGGCTTTTTTGTCCCATCGGGGTATTGATTGGGCTTCATTGGTCAGTGGCCGGGCTGCGGGTGGAATGGCATGCCGGCCCACGTGCCCCCTGCACAACACATGCAAGGCGCATTCTCGTTTTGAGAAAAGGCCAAATAGTAAATATCTACTGATACTTGCCGAAATCTGCAGTCTGCCGATGAGGCGGAAGAAATTCAAGAGAGGAAAAAAGAAGCAGCTTCCCTTTGTAGCTGCACATGTTGGAGTGTCGAGATAAGCAAAGCAGAGCACATGCCAGATCAACACATGGCACAAACTGCTATTTCGCATCAAGCTGTGTAGGTACATACATAGGTAGGCAGGTATATCTGTGCATCTTAATCTACAGCACACAACGACGCTTTATCTTCAGGGTCCCCCCCTTCTGTCACAAGCATCACACAACGCCACCTACCTGGTGGTGCCATGATATGCATGATGCGTGTTATCGCCGAATTACATCATCCTGACGGTGGCCCCCTCGCTGGACCAACAGAGCAACTCCTAGCTACGTCAAGGACGCCCATATTATCTTCTCCTTGCTGACAGTTGTTCTCGAGGGTTCTGATTCCTGAAGAAGAGCCAGACGGATGAGCATCGACAAGGCGAATCGCAACCATGGCCACTTTTGGGGCTTTGCGCGTTGCGATGTACTCCATAGACTGAGACCGACAGATGCTTTTGTAGGTAGGGTAGGTAGGTAGCAAGCCGCGGCATCATACCTACTGTCATTTTGCCATGCGGTCATGCTGTTGTTGTAACTTGTTTGCAACTTGCGACGGGATGGGAAAGCTATGCCAAGGCTCTCTGCCATGGTTGTGGCGAGTCGCGACTCGGGGCCCAACAAAAGCCCGCCCGCGAGTCGCGACGCCCCATTTTTCACCCCCTTCACGAATCACATGTCAAGATGCTTGATTTCCTTTTCTCTTCTTAAATTCCGCTGCAGGTTTTCTTTTTCATTTACATGTCCCTGCGCGCAATAAAGTCCGAGTGACGCAGCACTATCGCCCGTAATGTATGTACACATGTAGGTATCTGGCCGCACAGTACATATGTACGTCATTCTCGGGTTTCTGCTGAGCACAGTACACCTATTTGGCCATTGCGATATGTGTGTATGTATTCGTATGTGCCGGGCTCTTGCACAAGTTCGTGCGTGGCACGTTGAGATGGGCATATTGCACTCAAGTTTTGACAGCTTATCATCTCGAAAACGCTGCAGCCCGCCCGTGGAGGAAGCCAATCACGTGCATCATGAGGAGAATCTCTTTCCTGTGAAAGGCTTCTGAGCTCTGGCAACGGACAGCCATTGCGACAAACATTCTCGTTACGTACAAGCACACGCGAGTAACCTCATCTAGCATCCCGCCACTTTTTTATTTTTTGGAGAACTCACAGGACCGCAGAAACGCACAACCGAGCCTTTTGTCCGGCTGTACGGCTCCTTGATGATGAGTCATTTGAAGCCTGCTCGAGAAAAGAAACGCAGGGCGAATTTGCTCTGCCTGACGTTGCACAAAAGAGTGGCGATCCCTGAGCTACCTATGCTGCGAAGAGGCTGCTATCGACGGACACTGGGCCACTGGCTCGAATGCACGCCAAGCTTGACAACTTTACGTTCGAGTAGGTAAGGTATATGCGTCTTGACGTCTCTCATGGCTCGTGCAGCGGCATGGGCATATGTAGCGGAATCACACGGAGAACTCGACTTCCCAACCACCTATTATAACTTCCCGAACGTCCCGACTACAAGGCCTTGGTATTTTTTTTTCTCCGAAGTCGCCGAACAACACGCGATTTTCTGCAAAATAAACACCTAAGAAGCCAGTTCTGGGAATATCTTGTATGCGAATGCATACTCTGTCGTCCTGCTTGCGCTCACAACCACATGTGAATCGTAGTGCAAGCACTCGTTTTCCCACGGGAGCCTGGGGTAGGAGTTCACTGACGGCGGTTTGGTCACTCTGTTCATATCGCTGCCTAGGGATCCAGTTCTTCGTACATTGTCGGATCTTCGCATGGTTCCAATGCGAATGCATCTATCGTCCTGCGTGCGCTCAAATGAACCGCATATATAATGCAAGCATTTACTGTCTCCGACGGATTCTTCTGAGATGAGTGTACTGCCAATAACTTGGGTTCTTTCCTGAGTGTATACGCGTTGACTCAGGACGTCGTCTGGATTCATGATCAATGCTGGCAGATGCTGAGGGGAATTCCGATGACACAGAGACAGAAAGGGAGGGAATTTTTGGATGCTCATTGCTCAGTGACCTAAGCAGAATGTGAGTGACGTGTTGTGAATACTCATGAGGTATGTAGCCCTGCTACGTACACTTTGCTTCCGCTGGAGCAAGTTGCACAGTCTCCGAAACGGCCTCTACTGGGGGGTTCGGACGATGATTAGGTATTTGAGGACCCGGTGCGGGATCTCAAGGGCCTGCGTGTTGGTATGTCGCTGTCGCATCATGGAAGCAGCGGCATATCGGACGCCGAATATCTGCAGCGAGTGGCTCACTATGGAGGTTGTGCCTGATATTTCCAGCACAACCAAGGCGGATTTTTAGCTGTGGTCGTATGAGTATAAATATGCGCAGTGTACGTGACGAGATTCCTCCCACAGCAAGCCCTCCGTAAGTTCTGGTGCTGTGAGAACCTCGCTGCGCGCTTGTAAGAGGAGCTAAATAGTTGAGAAGGGGCCGCTCTTAGGGTCACGACTGATCATTACACCGCGGCAGTTTGCGTTGTAGCTCTGTAATTATGGCTCTGTTGCGCGTCGCCGTAATGCATTTCCTGGGCGCAACTATGTTGACATGAGCTACGAGAAGTGAACTGCCCTCGGCATCTCTATCTAAATGCTCATTCTTCTGTCGTCCTACATCTGCGCATAGTATGCATAACAAACAGTTATTACCGAATGCCTCTTGCCGGCGCAACCAGAGAAACTTGAGAGGTGGACTGTCAGACTGCCGCAGTGCCGATAAACTTGATCCTTGGACTTCTGGACTTCTATCTCAATACACATAGTTACCTACTTCTGTCGTCCTGCTTCGGCAGATGTATACTCATCAAAATGCAGTGCAAGTATTCATCCCGACAGCATGTTCAGGTGCAACTGCATGAGCAAGATAAAATTGAGAAACGGTTGCTGCTGAAATCCATGCCACATGAATTGCTATGTGAAGCTGTCTGTGGTGCTTACAGTGTACTGCCGATAGAGGGGAATCTCTGTACACATTTGTGGTTCTTTGTTGACTGAGAAAGGCTGAGCTGCTGGAAAGCTTTTTGAGAATGCGCGAGCTGCTGCGAGCATCGTCCCTTTGTCTGTCTCGGGGATGATGGGATTATCATGGCGTCAGAATTGGCAGCATTTGTAGAGCGGAACACACCGCACGCAGAATAGTTTTGTCTTCTTTCGCTGGTGTGACGTGTCCTCTGGACAATCCATGATAGAATGATGCTTGGGCGGAACATCCAGCGGGACCACGGGAGGTTTTGCCATTGAGGCTTGGATGGTGTCCGGCGATGGAAGTGCACGTATCTTGCATGGTGGTTCCTGGATGGCAAGTTGCAACGCTCTATTCCTGTTATTCCTGCATGATGAGTTGTCCATCAACTTATGACTCTACCCATGCTGCGGAGAGCTATTTTCTGCCTATCGGGAGTTGCGAGTTCTACCTTCTGCGACTTTGCCACGTCTATCAAATTCCCCAGACATTTTCAAACATCCTGAAACTCTACTACTCGTGGGTGTAACCTTTTGAAAGCCCATCTTGCCCGATTTCGGAGACTCTGTCATCAAACCTCTTTCTCAAGCGCATGCTCACTCAAGCCCCCTCAAAAAGGCTTTGTCACTAGCTCTTCTCTAAGCTCACCTTGACCTCGAAAAAGGAGGTCTCATCAGCTTTGATCAAAGTCGGCTTTAAGCAGAGAGATCATCACAGTTGCACAACTGCTAGAAACCTACCCTGCGCCATATTGCCATCACAACGAAAATGGGGCCAGGTCGAAAGTCTATCTACGCATAAAACGATGTGTATGAACTATAAATGAGCAAGATACCTAAGGAGGAACGCAACAAAGCACCACTAGGGCTGTTAGGCGTGATGGTACTTGACGATGTTCGCAACCTTCGTTACGGACTGAAACACGTCCGTAACTGAGATTACATCGCTCTTGTGACCCACTTTTTTTATTTTCCTGTTTGTGACAAAAGTGATGCTCAGGAAGATGGTTGATCTATTCTGTCTCTACGGAATAGATCACCCCTTTTATATCCAGACATAAAAGGGGCTAAGCGACCGGTCTATCTAGAGGGAGAGAGCTCATTCTTCCTGTAGCATCAGGAAATGAAGCGGCTAGTCGGCTAACGAAGACGTTCAATAAAAGGAGAGAGGATGTGACATCGGAATGTCTCGTCCTCAGGCTCACATTCATTGAGCGTAAAAGCTGCTGACTAACGCACGACCAATGCATGTGCATAAGTGGCACTCACACTGTGGGGCATAGCACCTAACGGGCGACACTGTTAAATCCCCAGTCAGAGGCCGAACAACAACTCATGCCGCCGAAATTTCTGCCTCTGGATGTTTAAGGAATTAAAAATTGGCACGCCCAATATCTCTAAGGGACAACGCGCGGTGAGTAGGAGCCCTCGCGTTTTTGTCGCGAAGACTCGCGATGGACTCGTGGTGCCGTCACCCCCATAGCAAGATGCGTTTGACCAGTAGGAGACCAGAAGCGAGTCACTAGTGGGTCCCACGGGTTAATGACACTGTCAGAATCAAGTCACAAACGATTGGGGTGAAATACGACATGTTGTACGTCCTTAACGTTCCTGACGGTAAATTTAACACCCCCCAAGCACCACTTCAAACCCGACATTACCAGTAGGTATCCCATGTATAGGTATGTACATATGCACCTTCCGTCTACTCTGTACGCAGTACTCTGTATGTATACCCTCCTTTCCTCTGAACCCTCTCGAGGGGCATGCTCGAGCCTCGCTGCCTCCTCCCGGTTCGTCTCGGAATGCCTTCCCTTGCCAATCCCGGACAATACGCGTCCTTTTCGCTAGACGCGCTCTGACGCCGTCTGTTGACATGGGGACGTGCAAACAGCTCAATCGTCTGTGCCTCGCTCAAGCTTTTATTACCGGGGCGCGGGCTATCGTACCGAGAACCTGGTTTGTGCTCAGCAAGGCTTGCAAACTTGCGATGAGTGGCGAAATGGTCGTCAATGTCATGGACTCATGGTACCTAGGCATGTCATATATTGACTGTCGACTCGCATAAAACTCCCATGCTGATGCCGCACGACCATCTTCTCGCTTTCTCGCAAGTTGTGGCAGGAAGGTAGGTAATTACCTAACAAGAAGCGCAATGCGTGTGGCACGAGTCAAGACCGAGGACCGAATGGATCCAAGTCGCACGCATAGCATCATACTGCATACTTCATCACATCACAGCAAGCCATCGTGTTGGGCCCTTAAAAATAGAGACTCCTGAGTCCTCAGGCCAACGCCTTGCTCTGGCCTGGAATCTGGATCAATGACTGGAACAACTACATGTTAAGTAGGTATGTATCCGTAGGTAGGCCTGCATGTAGGTAATACATAGGAGAATACCGATTGCCTAGGTAGATGGGCGACTAAGCTGTGCGACGGGAGTGCGAGCCACGTGCGACTGTTGGTGAGTCGTGATTTGCTCGAAGGCACGTGTCGTGATGAAGATCAGACGAGTGATTCTCAGGGGAATCGGACAACCTGGTTTGGATCTACGGAGTACCATGCGCAGCAAGCCTACCTGAATTCAGCTTCAGCAACGCCATGGCTGATGATGGCTAGTGGCTGCGAAGCCAAGCAGCCACAAAAGTCGGGATAACGAGCTGATGCCTGACGGTCTCGGATAGGTAAGTGAGTTGTCTTGTCTGTCGGGAGACAAAATTCCACACGCTCATAACTAATGCAATTGACCTGCCCATAACCAAAAGAGGTTAGCGGACTGCAGCCACCGCCCTAGCGCCATGGAGGTACTTAGCTGGCTCAGTCACCTTACAAGATACATTCGTGGAATCGTGTTCGAAAACTAAAACATAGATTTCGGTGCTGTGACATCTTACCATCATCTGTCGATCGTCAGCTTCGCGACCTCGCTTTTTATGCTATACAAACGCACTTTTTTTTTTTTTGGACTTCCTCGACTTGAAAATGAGCTCCCCATCTACCTCATCATCGCAGCGACCTCCACGCGCAACACAGCCACTGATATAGCCCAGCGCGACTTGCCCCTTGGCCTCCGTCAGAAGACGACGATTCTGATAGCTCTGTCAGTCGCCTGCGCCAGGAGGCCGCCGAAAGCGATTTGACAGCGAGCCCGACAGCAATTTGGGCGCTGAAGATGAGCTCGGAAGCGGCCGTTAGAGATCAGTGCGCTGCTTCTTTGCAAGGCTCACCGCTAACTCTCGCGATTGGTCGCCTCAGCGGCGCCTGATGGCAGCTGTTCCAGGGCCTCAATGCCGTTGCAATTAGGTCCCAAAGCCATCACCAGCCACTTATTCCTCCGTCGATTGATCATCGAGCTCACGAGCAATATCATGGGGGCAAGTTTCAGCGCCAAATTGGCGGTGCATTCAGCCTCATGCGCAACCTCTGGCGACAGCAGCCAGCAATTTAGGGCCTCAATTTCCGGCGCCAAGCACGCTCATTGATGCCAACGATAGCTTTGAATTTTCTTCATCGGCGCGGCAATTCATTTAGGCCGGCGGCAGCATCTATATGATAGCAGTGGCAAGCACAGATAGTCAAGTCGGTACATAGATAGTAAAAACACGCCCGACACGGCTTTTCTCTGTGGGTTTCTATAGAAAACGATGTTCCTGATTAGTCTTCAGCTCTATAATTGGGAAGTCCGCCACAAGATTACAATACCTACGGTAGTCACTCTAGTCTTCATCTACATCTCAGGCGAATGTATCTTGTGATGTGGTTGAGCCAGCTAAGTACCTTACATGGCGCTAGCGGGGTGGCTGCACTACGCTAACCGCTTTGGGTTATGGGCAGGTCAATCGCACTAGTTGTGAGCGTGTGAAATAATGTCTCCCGTCTTGTCTTGCCTCTTGGTGGTTTGCTTGAGCCTTGGCCCTTGGGTCCTTGGTCACGTGGACCGCAAGCCGCGTCAACCGTCAACGAGGTTCGGTGCAGATCATGCATGTGCTGTTTCAGCGGCCCCAAGGAGCGACGAATACTTCTGAAGAGGGAGATGCAGCAAAAATGCTACCATAACCCATCAGACAACTGCAGCTCCTTCACGCTACAAGCGAGTTTGACAACCGGCAGCCAGTAGCATTTCATCCTTTGGGAGTCCAACGAGCTGCAACTGATGAGCCACAGACTCCAGAGCCAACAATAGCGGAAGTCAGGCACTACAATACGGTTACTACCTATAGCTCGTCTACGCGCTGCCACTCGACCAAAACAAGACCGTCAGAGTAGAGTCCAGACGTCGAGGAGCTACGGCAGCAAACTTCTCTCCGTCGCTCTGGGGTCTCTAGTCTTCACACCTACTCCATACATACATGTACCTATGTATGTGTATGTAGTTGATGGTGGCGTCCGTGGGACTGTTTCAAAGAAATTGATGTTCTTTGAAAAAAAAAACCCCGACAATCACAAAACCAAAAAAAAACTTTTCTTTTTGCTCCTCGTCCCATGGTGTGGTGGTGTTGCATTCATGCCAGCCAACATGGAGACCGGGCTGGGAGTCGGAGGGACTGGGGGGCGAAATGGTCTGAGGCGTGGGGAGACATTATGTTTATGCAGACCGGAGAGCAAGGAAGGGAACATGAGGCTCGAGCCCACTCCCTTGCTTTATTCTGTCTGGGGTACACGCGCTGATCGCGGGAAGACGGTGCTTGCTTTTTATAGAGGATACCGAGTACGACTCCATGTTTCCGTTCGATATCACAAAACAGAGACAGACAGAGCACTGAGCGGCGACGACTTTGCGAGGCCCGTATTCAATTCTTAGCTCAAGACGTTGGGCTGTGGACATCTGTCTCGCGTTCCTCACTGTTTCGATTCTCAATTAAGCTCTCGGTCCAGTCACGAGTGCCGCGCTGGCAGCAATCAATTTCCCACGTCCGGGGTGGTGTTGGCGGGTTACAGACGCCCATTGGCCCATCGTGGGGACCGTTAAGATGGCATTGTCCGGGATAGAGCCAGGGTGGCTGACGAGAGTTGTTCGCGAGGGAAACAAATACTTGCAAGTTGCAACCCTCGTAAGCATCTGAAACGGCGTATAGTGGACTTTGCACCTCACACGTTTGCTGTGCGCCAACAAGTGCTAGATACTTGGGCGTTTTCCAGAGCGCCACCCGAGACCCCCGAGCCCCACCTCCCATGCTTTTCACTTTGAGCTTCCCTGGTGAAGTGTCCGTTTTCCCACTTCCCTTCCCCTGACGAGCGCCTTTTGCCCATGGCCTCATATCGTCGAGCTTACGACTCCACCAAGCATTAAGCTGGGAGAACCGTGCTCAGTTCTTGCCCTCCCCTCCTTTCCCTTGACCTTGCTTTTTCATTTGACGTCCTTTGACCAGACTTGGACCAAAGGACCTCTGCTTCCCCAAGAACAGCGCTGCTTTCGACAGGCAGCCTGCAACAGCCGTCAGCCGTCAGTCGCCCGAGACTTCTTTCGCGCCCCCGAACCCCCCAGGCCCTTTCGTCTTTCTTGACTCTTTTCTCTCCCTCTTTTCTTTTCCTTCACCCGTGTCTTGCCACCGTCAGGCTTGAAATCAGTGCCGTCGTTTGTGCCGGTCTCATCCTCATCGGCTCCGCCAGAGTCCGTCTGGCCTTTCCTCTGATCGGCCTGTCTCTTGTCGTTCTCTTCTTCTCGTGTGACGGACGCTGTCATCTCTTTTTGCGAGTTGACCTCGGGAAAGGCGACTATCGTACAGTCTTCCTGTCTCATCCATTTCTCAGCAGCTGACATCGCCGCACGCGTTCGGATGGCTCGTTGAGCGCTGCCACTTGCATCCCTTCCAAGCTGTCCGCAAGCTGGACGCTCCCCATCAGACCTCCGAGCTATTTAATTCCATATCGATCCATCTACCTTTCCGTGGCCCGCGATGGCTTCTTCATTAGCTTCTCCTTCTTTTACTCGTCCTCGGACTGGTGATCGCGATGGCCGGCCCAGTACGCGTGACCACTCCAGCGGCGTCGACATGCCGATACCCAGTCGCACCTCCTCGCTGCACTCTCGCATCACACAGCCGATTCCCTCGATATTAAATGCGAAACCGCAACAGCGAACCCCCAAAACCCTGACGCATGCCTACATGGTCTGCGGTGTTGGCCGTGAACCGTCACAGTGGGTCAAGGCACCTACTCCCGCGCAGGGCAAGATTGGCCACATGAAGGGGGCTGTTGGTCAATTCTGGCTTCCCGAAATTTTGGGCAGCAGCCCACGCCTAGAGCAAGACAACGAGATTGCTCGCGCTCTGCATTCCGCGATGAGAGTAAGTAGTGGCAAGCACTGAAGAAATAAGGAATACAGAAGAAGAAGAGCGGAAAAGGAGAAGATATAAAATGACATGAACATGACTAACCACGATATACACAGGCATGCTTTCCTCACGATGTTGAGATTTGCACCGGAAGGAGCCAACCTCACTGCGTCCATCACGCCTTCGTCCTGCAACAAGATTCCTCTCACACCCTGTATGGTATCTGCCTTCGAGTTTGGTCCCGAGCTGATGAAAAGAGGGCTGAGACCATTCGCGACTTGCGCAAGCGGACCGAAGCTGATTTCTACGATAACCCGGATGAGACGTACTGGATTCCCTACTGCCTATCTTTTCTCTCTCGATACCCTCTTTACAACCTCCTCGGCGATTACCTTCGGGGTATGTGGATTCACTGGAACAAGGCCACCAACCTGTTTCACGCCGAGGAAGTGTCGCGCATTCTGAGCTTCCCAGCTCCGCGACTAAACGATCTCGTTCGCATTGATATGAAGGACTATGCGCTCTGTTATCAATTCCCTTCGTCCCCCACTGGATTCCAAAACTTCTCCATGTGGCCGCTTTTCAACTGCCTGTCTATCCCCAACATTGTTGGTGTGATTGAGGCCGCCATCTCACCCACCCGGCGCATCATCTTTGTCAGTCACTACCCAGCCATGCTCACTGTTGCGGCTGAAACGGTTCGCTACAGCGTTCGTGTGTATGAGTGGAGCGGTCTCTACGTTCCAGTGGTTCACGCGCGCCACGCACAGGAGCTTGTGCAAGAGCCCGGCCCATATATACTTGGCATCACTGCCGAGTGCCGGTCTCTCTTTACCGCGCCAGTCGATGCGCTGGTCGTCGATCTCGACCGCAACTTTGTTCTCACCTCGAGCCCGCCCACCGTTCTCACTGCCACGCAGCGCAACAAGTTTGTCACTCGCTTGACCCAGTCTCTGAATGGTGATGTCAGTCCGGCCGGGGTTCCGCAACATCTCCGATCGGCATATGGCGGTGGGAAGCTGGTGCCGGCTGGCCAGATTATTGTGATGCGCGGCGAGGTGGAGTCTATTCAGGATCCGGAGTGGTGGAACCAGGACTCGGTCATGGCTGTCATGGACCATGTTTGCGAAAAGATGGGCCGCAACTCTGGTATCAAGGCCGTGTTTGGTGGTGCTGTCAAGAAGCCTCTCATGACCAAGGTCTCGATGCGACACTTGAACGAGATTGTTCGTGAGAGAAATCAGTACTCGCGCGATGCCCTCGAGGCCTGGCAGGACTTTATCAATCTCAAGGGTCGCATGGATACCGAGCTCAACAAGGTCAATAAACGCAACAACTATCTCGTGGAAGAGCTGGAAAGCTGGAAGCAGCAGTTCCTCAAGTTCCAGGCCTTTGCCGAGCAGCTCACCAAGGAGACCTCGGATCTAAAGGTCAAGATTGAAACCCACAAACGAGAGAATCGCCGCCTCACTGGTCTTCTCGATCAGCAAAAGGACGACAATGCGCGCATGTCTGTCCGTCTGACGGGTACAGAGAAGCAGCGAGACGATGCCCTTGAGGCCCTCGTTCTTCAGCAGGAGATTGCGGAGGAACTGGAGCGTGAGAGACAGAGGAACAAGAAGGAACTCGCCCAACTCAGCCACACCAACGTAACTCTTGTCCGCCAGCGTGATGAGGCTCGTCGTGTAGTCATGCATCTACAAAGCCTGATTGGCGGCCAGAGTCATCATATGGAGCATCTTATTCGATCTCTCGGTAAGCCTGACGCGTTGGCCGCCGAGATTGAGGCTGGCTACGATAGCGATGGGCAAGAAAGCTCGGACGCTGCTTCTGGAGATGACAACACTAGCCAGACCAAGTCTCTGCGCAGCAGCACCAGCAGCAAACGCATTTCTGCAGCCAGCTTTGCTGATGTAGCGGACCGTCATCTCAAGGACAAGACAGACGCCATTGCTCACATTGTGCGCAATATCGCAGACCAGTGCCAGGCTGCCGTCGAGAGCCTGCAGTTGGCGCACGACGCCGAGTACAGCCGCAGACCGAGTCGCCGTCACAGCAATCTCTCGGCAACCCACAGCGAGGACGGAAACGACAACCGGTCTGTAGCCACATCGGATCACGGCGAGGAGAGACGTCTCCAGCCCGGACGAGCCTCGAGCGTTCCCCCCACACCCGACTTGATCCCCAACCGCAGCAGCACGTCCATGTCGTTTGCCTCGACCACCACCACGCCCGAGCGTAGCAGCCAGCAATACAATGTCAGGGACGAGATCCCCACCAAGATTGTCGAGGATGACGAGGAGGATTTCGAGGAGAACTCTAGCGAGCCCGGTGTGGCCCCAAATGACCACCACGTTGTGGCCAAGCACAGCCACTCTCTTCTCCACCGTCCTTCCGGCGCTCGAATCAGCGCGTTTGGCGGTGCCCGATGAATTTTTCGTGAAGGAGCAAGTCAATTCTGAGGCCATTCAACGTGACTCGGGAACTTTTGGAAGTGGTTTCAGATGCCCAGCAAGCAATATTTCTCTTTTTTCCAGTTCTATTTTTTTTTTCCTTGTCTTCTTTTCTTTTGGCCGATGAGAGATGAGGAGCGAGCCGGTTATCATTTTTCCCGTTTCTCAAAACTTTCACTTTTCTGTGTGCAATTTATCCCTGCTGCTTTGGACGATGACGGCCCCCGTTTGCCCTTCCTGGTATGCAGTTCGCTTGTCGCTTTTCTTCATCTGTCAGCGCCCAGTGGCTCTTTCTGATGGCATCCACCGTCGGGAACCCACTTTCATTCTACCTATACTCGTCTTGTCTTTGTGTTCTTTGTGCTTGTCCTATCTTCAATGCGCATTTTTTTTGGATGCTTGGATTGTATATGCCAACATCTATGGACTTGTGCTTGGCGTTTTCGCATCTTTGTCTACAATCTTCTGTGGAGCTACCACAACATTGCACTCTCTTTTGTTGGTTTTTTCCCCTCTTCATTTTGCTTCTGTGCTAACTACGCTTCCACTTTTTTTTATTTTTCTTCGCACACTTGTCAGAGAAGAGAGGTACTTGGCACAGCCGATGGGAACAGGAGGTCTGGGCCGTGGTAGATGGTCCAGGCTGGGTGGCAAGTAGCGCGCTGACTTGACGGTGGGCGATGGTTTTCGACAAAGGTCAATGTGAGGAGCTGGTATTGGCGTTTGTTAGGAAAGTGTCAATGTCAATCAATGTACATGTCTGTCATATCGTGTGTGCCTATGCCTATGTCTTCGTGAATGAAGTGTGTGTTTGTTGTAAGTAGGCCGGGGATGTGCATCGAGGTCATTTAAGAGCCCGGATTTCGATCTTGGCTTTGAACTTGACAGGCTGATGTAGCTAGAATGCCACTGTAAGATCTTGACGTCGAAACTTGATGGTATGAGGTATATATATGTATGTACAACCTAGGTAAGAATAAGATGGAACGTTGTTAACCGTCGGTTGTCGAGTCAGTGGATCCACTTTTGTGCATATGTCCACTGCCAACCCGCTTCCCGCGGGCCGCAACTCGCGCGACTTGATGAAGGACTCCACCGGCAAAAAAAAAAAGAAAAAAGCCAAGTGACATCGCGGTTGTCTGGCAAGCTTCTGCATCTTTGTTTTCCACTTTTGTCACGATTGCGGTTTTCCTCATCCTCGACGACTTTACATTCCACCGTTTGACCTTCAGCGATTCGACTGTCAGCGATCTGAGCATTCATCATTCGAGCATTCACCATTTGACTATTCATCATTTGAGCAATCACCATTTACCAGTCGACCATTGACCATCGATAAGTCGGCATCACCTCGCTCACCAACCACCATGCCAGACCCCCTTCTCACCTCCCTCTGCTCAATCTGCCACATCACACCCCCCAAATACAAATGCCCCCGATGCCACACCCAAACCTGCTCCCTGACCTGCACCAAAAAACACAAGTCCTGGTCCCAATGCTCCGGCCACCGCGACCCAACCACCTACATCCCTCCCTCCCGCCTTCGCACCCCCGCCGGCGTAGACCACGACTACAACTTCCTCCACGGCATCGAACTCTCCCTCGAGCGCTCCGAAAAGATGCTCATCCAGGAAAAGAAGCTCCTCCAAGAGGAGGAACTACGCCCCCTGACCGTCCAGCAGGTCCGCTGGAAGATTGGCAAGGATGGCCGGCGGCGCAAGGTCTTGGTCACGCAGGCCCTCAGGGAGGCTCACAAGGCGAAGAAGGTCGATAAAGCCCTGATACATAAGCTGAGGGCGTTGAATGTGCAGGTCGTGTCCATGCCGGTGGGGATGGCGCGGCAGAGAGAGAATCATACGACGCTGCATCGGAAGACGGGGAGGATACATTGGCAGGTCGAGTGGTTGACGTGGGCTCCCCACGCCATTGAAAGGGAGCAGAAGCGGGAGGGCGAGAGGGCTGACACAATGCCTATGGCAAGAGCCTTGTCGAAAGTCATGGATGATGTGCCGCTGTATAAGGCCTATCAGGCTGTTCTGGAGGAGCAGAAGCGCGCGGAGATGGGGCAAGCGGGAAGTAGACCCCCGATGACGACTACGACGACGACAAGAACGACGAGATATACCGAAGGGCAACACTCCGGGGCTGGGCGTTCGCGGTGGTGGGATCACAAGCTGGACTGTATCCAAGATGTCACGAGTGGACGCTGGGTTCCCCTGACGGGCGCACACCTAGCGGAGTGGCCCGCGCAGAGAGACGCCCTCGAGCGGAAGCAGTATTCATTCTATATTGCGACTTCTTCCTCTCAAGACGGCACGCCAATTCCCTTAGCTGCACATACGGCTACGCTCCTCACGCCGTTAGACCCCGGGACCCGTCTCTGTGATATTATCCCCGAGACTCGCATAGTGGAGTTTCCTACTTTGTATGTTCTCCCCGCGAAGGAGGCCCTCCCGATGGGGTATGTACTCGCTTCTAAGCTGGCTACTGCTACTGGGAAGCGAAAAGACGGACCTGTCGACCAGGAGCGTGACTCTGAGAAGGATGCCGTGAGGAGAGGTATGATACCGGTGGGGAAACGGAGAAAGCAGGTCGTTTCGGAGGATTATGAGGATGGAGAAGTTGATGGTATTGGGGGAGATGAGGAGCTTGATGTGGTGAATGGGGAGGGGGGAGGGTTGGAGGCGGGGGAGATATTGGCGGAGGAAAGCCTGGGGGAAGATGAGGAGGAGGAGGAGGATGAGGATGATGAGACGAGTAGTTCTGGGTCAGATAGTGAGGAGGGGTGAGGAGAGGGTTGAGAGTGGGTGTGTATATCGAGGATGTGCTTTGTGTGCTATACTTTGGTCGCTTGGCTTATGTTTACGGGGTGAATATGGGAGTGGCGTCTCGCGGATTTGTCTCAAGAATCTTGTCTATATGTAAGAGATTTCTCACAGCACCATTACGTGGCAAAGCTCTTTGTTACGCCGCCTCTCTCATAGTCGTCGGTGTCTTCTGGGATGGGGAAAAACGACGAGAAGAACCCTGAAATACTGCAGCGACCCCAAACCATAAACTTGTGACGGGTGCTTATCGTCCGGCCTAGTCGACATCTGGCAGCCGATTCAAAGATAAACTCATCTCCATCATCGTGGATCGAATGGTCATATCATATATGTAGTCACAACTCACAAGTCAAGGGTGCGTTTCTGACCTTCCCGGACGCCAAGCCCACATCTGGGTCCATCCAGCGCCGGGCCCAAACAGTGTATTCATCTGGCCATAAATGCGGCGAAACTACTACGTAAGAAGCATGGAATGATTGAGAGCCACGAGTTGGAGCCTCTTTTTGGGCGATACTTAAAAACACCTCTTCCAAGTGTTCGCGGTGGAAAGTTGACGGCCAGAGAAAACGTGGCCTTCTCAAGGAAACATGCCTCAACATAGAGTAACGTGCCGGTCGGTGACATCTTTTCGAATGGCTTCAAAGAGCGATTGGAACTTGGCACTTCGCCAGAATCCGGGGACCGGAATGGGACTGTGTGGCGTCTGTGGCTGGCCAGGAAATAACATGCCCCACTTGGCAACCGCGGCGGGTACAGGTACATATGTACATACAGGCTACAGCTGCCCCTTGCGTCGTCAGGCACAGGACTTCAGGAAAGGCTTCAGTCCAACATGAATCTTCAATCTCCAACGACAACGCCACGACTCATGCCCATCCGCATCGCGATTCCGCCATGATTGCCTCGCAGACACTGTGCTCCTCACAGTCTCAGCCTTAGATCCTCAAGTCGCAATCAGCCTCAGCCTCAGCCTCAGCCTCGGCCCCGGCTGGGCCCGGCCTCGCCATGGACGACGGACCAGTACCCAAGCTGTCAGAGCTGCTCAAACACCCCGACGACCTTGACAAAATCCCCGCCCTCAAGCAAGAATTTGCGCGCAAAAAGGGCATCGTCGACGGCCAACTGCGCAACGGGCTGCGCGAGCAGCTGGAAACGACGCAGTCCGGCATGACGGGCCTCAGCGACGGCCAAAAGACGGTCCAGCTCATCAAGGAGGAGATGATCAAGATTGACCGACTCTGCTCCGAGTCGCAAACCATGATCCAAGACTTTGCCAGCATCAACCTAGTGTCACAAGCGCACCGAAACTTTGTAGCGGTCGAGACGATGCGGCGAGACCTCGAGACCTTCAACGACCGGCTGACGCTGGTGGAGCGGATGCTGCGCGAAGACGACGAGGATCAGGAGAAGATGCCGAACCTGCTCCCCTGCCACTACGAACTGACGCAGCTGCGTAATATACGGGACGACGCCATGGAGCAGATCCAGCGGGCTGGGGACGCGGGGCTGGAGTCCACGCTGGAGGACTACTTTGGGCGGCTCGACGACACGATTGACTGGTTCGACGAGCATGTCGGCCTGCTGGCCATGAACCTCATCAACCTAGTGGTCAACGACAACAATGGGCTGGTGGTGCGCTTCGCCATCGTCATGGATGCAGAGGAGAAGAGCGATGAGCGCGTGCTGGCACTGCAAGAGGCGCTCAAGGACCATGAGGAGCTCGCGGCGCGGTTCCAGAGCATCACCAACGGGGCGAAGAAAGTGCGCGGCTACAAGAATAAATTCTTGCAGGCGATTCGGCTCAGCGCGGAACAGCAGTTCGAGGCAAGCCGTGACGAGTTCCTCGACGACGCGAGCAAGCTCGACGCCATCATGAAGTGGTACTTCAACGACCTCAACGCGGTGCGCGTGGGCATGGTAACCCTGACGCCCAAGAAGTGGAAGATCGGCAAGATATACGCCGATATCTACCACCAGCTGATGCACGACTTTCTCGTGGCCATGGTGGACGACCCGGCGGGCAGTTCGGCGCACACGCTCGAGATTATCAGTTTCCCAGAAAAGTACTACAAGAAGATGGGCAAGATGGGCTACCGGCAGGAGGACTTGACGCCGCATGTCATTGACAACCGCGAGGCGGAGCTGGTGCGCGACTTCCGGCAGCTCATCATCAAGTTCCTGGACGAATGGATCGACCGCATCTTTGCGCAGGAAAAGCGCGACTTTGCCGAGCGCAACACCGAAGGATCCAACTTAGACCAGGACGAATACGGATACTTCCGCACACGAAACCTCGTGGCCCTCTGGCGCATGCTATTCGAGCAGATCGACGCAGGCGCCAACTCGAAGCGATTCGACGTCGTCGAGGGCGTCATCGATGCCATGTTCCTCCGTCTACGCACCCGCCAGCAGGCCTGGCAGCGCATGCTCGAGGACGAGGCCTCCCGCTACGAAAAAGTCGCCCAGCAAGCCTCTTCTTCCTCCTCCTCCTCCTCCTACTCCTCTCCTCCCGACCTCGACGGCTTCCAAGCCCTCCAGGACTGGCTCGTCGCAACTGCCAACGACCAAATCGCCTGCATCGACGACAACGAAGACGAAGCCCGCCTCGGCTACCTCTCCTCCTTCCGCGCCAAGCTCGAACCACACGTCACACCCGCCTATCTCGACCGCGCCGACCAAGAAATCCACGCTCTCCGCGACGGCTACGTCGACTTCTCCACCTGGTGCATCACCAAATTCGCACACCTCATCTTCGTCGTCGACTTCCAAGCCGTCATGCCCGACTTCTTCACCCCACGCTGGTACACCGCCACCGCGATGAAACAAATGGTCGTCACCTTTGAAGAATACGTCCACGACTACCGCCAAGTCCTGCACCATTCCCTCGTGGATATCTTTATTGAGATATTTGCAGATGAGCTCCTCATCAAGTATCTCTCCTCTGTGCGAAACAAGGGCGCCAAGTTCCGTCGCGTGGATCCGTTCCGAGATAAACTCTTTAATGATATTGCGACGGCGTTTGATTATTTCTCGAATCTGCCGAATCCCGATGTTGGGGTGTCGATTAAGAATACCTGGAGGGTTACGGAGCCGTTTCTGGGGCTGCTGTGCTGTGATAAGGAGGCGGTTGGGGACGAGTTTGCCAAGTTTAAGATGGCGTATTGGGATTTGCAGCTCGGGTGGGTGGAGGCGGTGTTGAGGTCGAGGGATGATTTCGATAGGGGCATGTTGAGTGCTGTGAAGGGGAGGGCGGGGCAGATGGATGTTGTGAGGGGGGCGGAGACGATTATGGGGAAGGTGAAGTAGAGATTGGGGATGAGTTGGGGGTGTATAACTATAGAGGTGGTATAGAGCCTATAGGGGGGGGGGGGTGGTAATAGAGGAATACTTTCACGTTTACTTTTATGTTCAACGTGGAGGTTTGTTATTTCCAGGGGTGGTATATCTTGTGTGAATGTACGTTGTGCTATGATAAGCTGTGTTGTCGTGTAGCGTTGCGTTGCGTTGTGATGTATTATATGTTGATCAAGTCTGTGGAACCAAACACCACGGGGATGTCGATGAAGAACTTGATAACGAATTGGTCACTTATCGTACTCTCGACTCGAGCTGTGAGGCTACCAGGTGTTGAAGACTTCCACAAGCCCTAGGATCTCAAGTGTATATGCTCAGCTCAGGCGTCAAGAGCGATAGTCATAAAGAAGGGTACAAAGATAATACAACTATACAAGGATGGTACAATGTTACAAGAATGATACCAAATGACGTGATTATACTCCGTAGAATGAGAATCCTCATCATCCTCATCATCCTCATCATCCTCATCATCCTCATCATCCTCATCATCATCATCATCATCATCACCACCATCCCCAAGCTCGCCGCTCCGTCACAGCAGACAGTAGACTCAGTCACGAACAAAACAGCCCGATACCAAACTCCCCATCTAGTCTTCGAGGCCCAGAGTCCACGCCACGAATACTAAACAACGCAAATGCAGTAAACGTTTTGACAAGGAACATGTAACCCTCAAAAGAGTATGACTATGCTAGGGTCAATTTTCAAATGCTCACATACATCACAACGCCGACCTCCGAAAGAACGAACCGGCTGTAACTTCCCTGCCGTGATATGTGTGCTATAGTCCTCTCATCCTCGGAAGCCCTAAAGGGACACATTGTGCATCATATATCTCGTCTTGTCTACCATAGAAGAGAAGCAAAGAGGTAAAAAGGGGCGATACCTTTGCGCAGTGAAGTGCTATGCATGGGCATCAATGAGACTTCATGCCACGCGGCGCAGATGCGACAAAGGTGTTTATCAAAACTTGCCACATGGAGGGACTCAGTATTATGTGGAAACCTTCAAGACGTGTTGTATCGATCGAGGCCCTTTGTGAGTATACTCGTACCATTGCTAATCGATGGTGTTGCACAGAGCTGAGAACAATCGTACAGCCTAGACTATACAGCATTACTTTGGAGGCACCATGATGGCAATAGACAGGGGGATGCGTACCACTACGAGGTTGAGGAGCAGATGGACTATAACAACGAGCCAAAGACTTTGGTCGACAGGGATGCAAGATGACACGAGCACGTACGTATGTACTTTCGAAGCACAACATACCTGATGATTCATGCACCATGAAAGCACCTGCATGCAAGACCATACAACCTTGAAGCACCGGATACACAACCCTTCACCCCTTGAAAGCTGAAACACATCAGATGTGCAACGAAGATGACACCAAGAAAGGATTTCACACCATAGGCTCACACCGACGTCTTTCAATGTACACAAACACAGAATAGAACGCAATGCCATGGTTACCTAAAAACGTGCAACGTGTCCCCCACAACACGCCCCCCAAGCCCCCGTGGCCCGTCTCGACAAAAAGAAAAAAAAAGAGGAAAAAGAGAGACGGAGAATGTGCTGTTTTACTCCGTGACGACCAAAACACGCAACTTGAATTACGTATAGAAACAAAGGAGATACATGGGCAGAGGTAGAGCCGTTTGCGACTTGCATCCACGAGGCAGTGGCGGCGCTATGGTAGGGTAAGTAAGTCCGATAAAGAGACAGAAAGACAGACAGAATAAGAAAAAAACAAAAACAAAAAAAACAATGTAATATAAGAATCAAGGATTGACATGACAGCTGTGTCCCGCCATTACACACCGCTGCTTCTCGCACACGAAACTCTGACTCGGGCTTCTATGACTTGCTCGCCAGGTAGTTGGCAGCCTGAAGTAACAAGCCGTCAGCATTCATACCATCCCGACGTTACGCTACGAGAGACAGACTCACCTTTTCTAAATTATAATCGTACTTCTCCAGCGCAGACACGGAATCAGCACGAGAATACCCCATGCCCGTCAAGCTCTTGAGAATCGGGTCATCATGCTCGCCCCTTTCCGTCAGCGCTCGTCCCGGTGCCGATGGACGACTCAGGTCCCCTTTGTCCTCTGGCACAGCAGGAGGTGCCAGCGTCGTGGGCTCGTCGAGACCAGCAAAGATGGCATCCCAGTCATGCGAATCGGTGGGTTTCTTCTGCGAAGCGCCACTTCCGCCTGCTGAGCCGTGCGACACAAAGTCAAAGGTGCTGTCGTTGCTAACCGCAGGCGTCTCAACCTTGGCTTGGCTGGCGGACGGGCTTCCATCGAATACCGGGTTAAAGTCGTCGCGTGAGATATTGGCGAAATCATCGTCTGCGGATCCTTCCTTCGCATCTTCGAGTCCCTCAAAGTCGTCGTCCAGATCGTCAAACACGCCCTTGCCAGGAGGTTTGGCGACGGCTGGTGCAGCCGCTGCCGCAGTCGGTGCCGCTGGAGAAGAGAATGAAGATGAAGGAGAAGATGTCTCGGCGGCGCCAAAAATGTCATCCGCAGTCAAAGCTTTGGGCTGCAAGGCGCTGTTTGCGGCTGGGTTTGGAGACGAGGCTCGGAGTGAAGAGCTGGGGAGCAGTCGAGTGTTAGCCTGTGCCACGAGAGATACACCACTCCGTTCAAGTCGCACCGAGAGGACAACTCACCTCATGCTCAGATCCTCTACAGGCTCCTTAGCAGGCACTGCTGGAGGACCGGCTTCACCTGCAGAAGCCGTGTCAGGACGATGATCGGTGTCTACAGCTGTGGCGATGCCCTGCGCCGGGTCATTTTTCGGTGGCGGCGAGGCTGGTGCAAAGTCATCGTCAAAACCGCCATGCTCGCTGTCAGAGTCAGAGTCATCATCAGCACGTTCCAGCTCAGCAATGGGTGGGAATTCTGCATTAAAGGCATCAGCAGTCTTGTCCTTGGCGGCTGAAGTCGAGTCGGGCGCCGCTGGTTCTCTCTTGCTGGAAGAGCTAAAAGCGGCGAAGGCGTTATCAAAGTCTGCTTTGGCCTTGGCTTTGTCGGCGCTGCTAAACGGATCGCCGGTGGCTGCCGAGGACGTACTGGCATCGACTGGGTTTACTTCCGGGAAGACAGCAGCATCGACGGCCGAAACGGCAGCAGGCGCCGCTGCGGTGGCAGCAGGAGTCAGTGGAGGAGTTGAGTATTGATCCCCATCCTCGCTATTCAGTTCTCTGGCGCTCTCGGCCGGGGCATCATCAACTCCCGAGGCAGGAGGCGAGACTTGGCGCGAGGAAGAAAGTGACGCGGGCTCCTGGGGAAAAGGCAGGAAGCTGGAACTGATTTGTCTGGATACAGGTGGCGCTGGAGGCTCCAAGTTGGCCGCGCCCAGCTGACGGCTCAAGCTGGGGCTGGCTCTATCCTGGTTCAAAGAGGGGCCAGCACTGGCTGCGGATGCGCCTGTAAGTTGCCGTTGCTGAAGTGTGGGTGTTTGCGGATGAGAATGAGAGGGAGGTGGCGTTGCATTGGATGGTCCAAAGACGTCATCAAACGACTTGTCGGTATACGATCTGGCAGGCGGAGATGCAGAAAACGCGCCCATGATATCGGTGCTAGCCGTGCGCTTGAAAAAGGGGTTGTTAGCACTTGATGCAGAGAGAGCCGGACTGGCAACGGCAGCAGGTCCCGAGATGGACGAGCCACTGTCAAGTTGTCGAGGCATCGGCCCATCCGCTCCCACTCCTTTGGCCAGTTCTGCAGCTTCTGTCTTGAGCTTGTCTCGCTCGCCCTCGGTGGTGACTAGTTGTTTCTTGTTGATGGCCACGAGCCCCTTTTGCTGGCGTCCCTCGGACTTGAGTTTTTCGACAACCGGCTTGAGTTGGGCAATCTCGCCGTTCACAACGCGAATGCGTTCTCTCAGATTTGTATTCTCCTGACGATCCGCCTGCAGAGCAGCCTCGAGCTGCTGGTGCTGAGCCTGCGCATCCCTCAGTGTTCCCTCGAGCGTCATGCAGTCGGACTGCAGTTTTTGCGTTTCTGACCTCGACTTCCTCAGCTGCTCCTCGAGCAACCGAGAATCTTCGGCTTCCTTTTCATAGAGGGTGCGAAGCTGTGTTAGCCGTTGCTCGAAATTCTGCTTCTGGGAATTGGCCTGGTTGAGTTCCGTTTGTGTCGTCGCGCGCTTGCTCTGCACATCCTGCATCTGTTTCGATAAGGTCCCGATTTGACTCGACAAGTTGGCCAACTCGGTTGTTTCACTAGAAATCTTCTTGCTGGCTTCGGGGTCATGATCCTCCAAAAGATCCTGTGTCTGTTGAGGCACTTCGTTCCCAGAGGGTCCCGCCAATCCTCTGCCGAAAGACGACGAGGGAACAAAAGGCTTGAATGTACTTCCCGTAGCTGTGACTCGGAGAGGAGGCGGGGACGATGGACCGTTGCCGAAGGGATCGTGCATATTGGAGCCGCCGGTAGACATGACGGTTTGTATTGGAGCAGGCACAGAGACGGGTATCGAAGGGTTCGGAGTCGATTCAAGCCCGAAGAGGTCGTCAAGCGCTGAGTTGGACTGTGGCGGCTGCGGCGGCGCTGACCGCACAGTTGGAGGAGGAGGCGGGAAAGGAGACGGCTGCTGCTGCTGCCGTTGGTTGCGTACGCTCGGAGGCAGAAGATTTGGAGGCAAGGTGCTGGGAAGCGGGCCTCCGCCGCCGCTCCTTTGTTGGCGGATGAGATACATGGCAACGGCGAAGCCCTCCCGCGTTAGCTGGCCTTGGCTGTTGAAATCAGCAAGATCCCATATCTGAGCCAGGGCATCCTCAGACAGGTTCGATTGACTGAAGAATGGAACAGCCTCTTCTCCTGTGATGTAGCCTCGATTCGTCTTGTCGATGGTGACGTAAATTTGATCGAACTTGGCCTTGTCTGCTGGCGAAACAGCCCAGTCGTTACCAGCCTGAGACGACGCAGGCCGGGCGAGGAGCGGACTGCCCATACGCATCTGAGCCTGGCCACTCAGCTGTCTTGGTAAAGCACCAGTGCCCGTGGTATTTGGCGACTGACGAGGTGCTGCCCCTCTGTTGTTTGCCGATTCATATAGCCCGGCGGGCAGTATGGTAGGAAGCGAGCGGAGAGCACCCGTCTTGATGGACGTGAGCAAATGCATGGCGATCACAAACTCGGGAAGAACGAGGGCACCACGCAGCTCCGTATCCGCCAGAGCCCAGATTCTTCCCAATATTTCATTGGGCAAGCCTGACTTATCAAAGATATTGCGAGCTTGTTCGCCGGGTAAGAGCTTGTTGGCCTGCAGCGGCTGTCGTTCGAACAGCATGGTGTACTGGGCGACCTTGTCCGGCGTCAAGGGCGGAATTCTGATGGCGCCACCAGTATTCTGCGCTTGCAAAGACCCTGCTGGACCGCTAGTGATGGGCGAGCCGAGCGCCGCAGGAGGCGGCCAGATGCCATCGAAACGAGGAATCGGCCCCTGCTGAAGAGCAATCTCATGCGTAGGCTCGCGTCCAGCTTGGGCGTGACCTATCAGGCGCAGGACGAGGCCGAAGCCAGCTGGTGTAAGGAACCCACGGTTCTCGTTATCTGCGATTTGCCATATCTGCGAATAGCATCGTCAGGACGTGGTGGGCGAACATGGATGCTTGGGAAGAAAAACCAACCTCTCCCAGGACGCGAGGGTCTAGTCTGGTCTTCTCAAAGAACTTGACAGCTACTTCGCCAGTAACAACACCGACGCTTTCGGTATCGGCTTGGCGAAACAGCTGGCCGTAGATTCGTTTCTCCTCAGGGCTAAGGTTCAGGTTCGGGGACGCAGCTACGAGCGAGTGCAAGGGGCAGATTAGCAAATAACTTCATATTAAAAAAACGTGGTCGAGTAGGAATCATATGGGCATACAAGAGTCGGCGCCAGCGTCTGCAGACATCGCGTTGCATATAAGAAGCCCCCTGGAAGAGAACTGGAGCTATTTGCGAGTTGTCGTGAGTCGTGACTCGTCACTGAGGGCAGCGAGTGGCTGGCTCTCGTTACTCGGGCTGTCGGCAAATGAGTGAGGCAGACGAGATGGATAAGAACATTCAGACAGCCGAAGAAGGCCACGAGATGGAGGGTTAGAACGCAGTCATGCAAGGAGGCAAGCACCCAGAGTTCAGGAGCCCGAAATTGGACATCAGCACGTCGGGTTGCTGGGAGCTCGTGATCAGCGGGCCGGAGTGCTGTGATTCGGTGGTCGTTGCTGCTTGCAGAGTGGCGCCGGCTGTGGCGGTGCTTCACCGACGTGGCTGAAGCTTGCTTCATTTGGAAGCTTCAGTCAGCCTATGTCGCAACCGACAGAGTATTCGCATCATTTTCGTCTCTTGGAGGTCCGTTGCCTGGCTCTTCCTTGAACGAAAATTCCATTACTCAGTCGGCGCGATCTTGCCATCTTGTCATTCTTCCCGTTGTTCTCATCTTATCCCTGCGACCCTCAACCCTCCGGCCAAGCTTTTCGAGAGCCCGATCTGGCGCTAAGTCGGATTGCTCAGCCGATTTGTCACGACGACTCACCACTCCAACGACAACGACAACCCGTGGAGTCAAGATCCAGAGATAAACGACGTCATCTCCAGTGGCTTCCCCCCACAACCGCACTCCGTCTCCTGAATTACCTACTATCACGCTCGTCTGGTGTCACTACAAAGCAGACAGAAGACCAGGCATTCTCCATTGAGCCCGCCCTCAGAACCTCCAACCCCTCCCTTCCCACCGTCCCATCGTCTCATGCAAGCATTCACTTCCTTGTGCCGCACTTCTTCAAGAGCTGCTCCGCATCGCATAGCTTCCTTGTCGCGTCATTTTTCCACCACATCCAGAACAATGGCTCCCATAACCAAAGAAATAGATTACCTTGTGCTGGGTGGGGGTAGTGGTGGTCTCGGCTCGGCGCGCATGGCCAGCTCCAAGTTTGGCGCAAAGGCTCTCGTCGTCGAAGCTTCCCGCCTGGGAGGTACCTGCGTGAATGTTGGGTATGTACAGACGCCCTCTATCGAGGTGCCGATTCTGCCACTGATCGTTTATTGACTTGCTTATTGTTTAGATGCGTTCCCAAAAAGGTCACGTACAACGCCGCCGCCATTGCCGAGACAATTCACGATGCCAAGGCGTACGGATTTTCGGTCGAGCAAACCGCACCCTTCGACTGGACAACGTTCAAGAACAAACGCGACGCCTACATCAAGCGGCTGAACGGTATCTACGAACGAAATCTCTCAAATGACAAGGTGGAATACCTGCACGGCTGGGGTCGTTTCGTGTCCAAGAACCAGGTCGAAGTCACCCAGGACGACGGCTCCAAGGTGCTGGTCAATGCCAAGAAGATCCTTCTTGCAGTCGGTGGACGGCCGACCGCTCCTCCGTCCATCCCCGGCGCCGAGCTTGGAATGAACAGCGACGGCTTCTTCGACATTGACAAGCAGCCCAAGAAAGTGGCCATTGTGGGCGCCGGCTACATCGCCGTCGAGTTTGCCGGCATGTTCAATGCGCTGGGCACCGAGACGCACCTCTTCATTCGTCACAAGACATTCTTGCGCAACTTTGATCCCATGATCCAGGAGTCGGTGACCAAGGAGTATGAGCGCCTCGGCGTACACATGCACAAGGAGTCTCAGGTATCCAAGATTGAGAAAGGTGCCGACGGGAAGCTCACTGTCACATACAAGGACGCGCAGGGCAACGAGAGCCCCGTCTCAGATGTTGACCACCTCATCTGGGCGGTGGGTCGCGTTCCCGAGACAGACAAGATTGGTCTCAAGGAAATTGGGGTCAAGACGAACGAGAAGGGCTATGTCGTTGTCGACGAATACCAGAACAGCAGCGTGGACAACATTTACGCTCTCGGCGATGTGACGGGCCAGGTCGAACTCACACCCGTGGCCATTGCCGCAGGTCGCAAGCTCGCCCACCGCCTGTTCGGGCCGGCGGAGTTCTCGACGCTCAAGCTCGACTACTCAAATATTCCCTCGGTAGTCTTTTCGCACCCCGAGGTCGGCAGCATCGGTCTCACTGAGCCCCAAGCGATTGAGAAGTTCGGCAAGGACAATATCAAGGTGTACAAGACGAGCTTCACGGCCATGTACTACGCCATGATGGAGCCCGAGCAAAAGGGGCCGACCAGCTACAAGCTGATTGTGACGGGACCCGAGGAGAAGATTGTAGGCCTGCATATCATGGGGCTCGGCAGCGGCGAGATGCTCCAGGGATTTGGCGTGGCGATCAAAATGGGGGCGACCAAGGCGGATTTCGACAGCTGTGTGGCTATCCATCCTACCAGTGCTGAGGAACTGGTCACTCTCAAGTAGACAGCAGAGGATTACTGAGGTAGAGATAGCAGAGACGCTGCAGAGTCTATAGGAGCAAAACGTATTGTAGCAAGGCCGAAAAGTCTGGAACATTTATAAATGTAACTACATAGTAGCAGAAGTCGTACGTAGGCTGACCTGTGAACTTTGAAGCAGGCTTCAAGTATTTTGAATACGTAAAGATACAATAGAGGAAAGAAGCCACCTCGAGCAGAGTTGGACATGAGGAAGTATAATGTAATCTCGTCCTTTGAGAACTTTATAAGTAGAGCAAACTTCCGAAGTCTTCAATGGACATAGATGTGAAGCAGCCATCTTCCTAGCTGCCTCAGAACTCTAAGCAAAGCCAGATCGGAAACAGGAAGCCGGAATACCTGAATGGTTCTGTCACCATGGAGCCATGGACTTCCCGAGAAACATTGCGTAAAAGATGTAACTACAAAATTGCGAGGCAGGGTGAAAGATGTCTTGCATAGGCTTATATCTGAAGAAAGATATACTTTAGCTGTCTCAGAACGGAAAGCAATGCTATGTAAGACCAGAAACAGGAAGGTGAAATCCACCAATGATTCTGCGAGACTGCGATCAGGGAGCTTCACAATATATTGCGTCAGAAACACTCACCATTCAGATGCCTTACTGTTTACACAGACTTAGATTTGAAGAAACATCTACGCCGGCCGGCGGCTGCCCCAGATTGAAGCTAAACAAAAAGCAGGAAGGATTGTGCTAAGACTCTTATTTTCTCCGTCACATATCAAGGGATTACCGAGGAAGTATACGGTGTGCATGAAGTCTCAGGATATGTAGATGTGAAGCAGAGTATAGGAGGTCTAAGGTCTTGGATAGAATCAGATGTGAAGCAGGCCATGAGAGTCTCGAGCAGATGAAAGTAGATGTTGAGACAAAGTAGAAGTAGAATAGTCTGGTCATGATAAAGCCTGACACTGTACCAGTCACTGGCAAGCCCATGAATCATTTGCACATGCACACGCCGAAACTGCATCTCTTCACGCAAGCATTCGCTGCCGCCCGGCGCCAACAGGACATCGAGGCCATACGTAGACCAGTCTGACCGGCTTTGAGCGTCTACAGTGTACACCTTGACCTTGACACCTTTGGCTCAACAGGCGACTCTCCCGTGAAGCGTCAGCTCACGACTCAGACTCGTGCATAATGGTATCTAGTCCAGGGTTCAAGCAGACCCGATCGATATCTCGACGTAACCTTGACACCATCAACCCCATGGAATCCGTTCCATTCCTTTTGCACCTGCGAGGCTGCGTAATCTCCCCCACAGTCGGATCGCACGGACGAAGATGCGCGCACGTGTGTTGCAATTCGCAACAGCACATTGCGCGATGCTCACATAATCGCTGCTTGGAAACCATCATACATCGTTGATACCATTCAAAAGTTGTGGAAATTTGATGACGGGGCTGTGAAACCGGCAAATCGCGACGTTGATACAGCGCACACGTAATTCAGACTTCTCCACGGACTCGTAAATACTCCGTAGAGTCCGTACATGCGCGAACATCTGACACAAGCCACCACGCACATTCCTACACGTGCATACAGAGTAGATATGTATCGAATTGCGCACAAATGCACAAACATCATACGCAAATTCACACACGCAAGCGAGATGAAATACAAACAAGCCTCCAACCCCTGCACGCCATCCGCCACGGCTTCGGAGTCGTCAATCTCTCCGGCCCGCGTTTATTACGCCAGCCCAGCCAGAAATTACATGCCATGATCCAATTCTACAACAGAGTACGGAGTACCTGTCCCGACTCCCACAATAGCACAGACACGAACCGAACCGAGGTGAGCTAAATTTGGTGGCGGCACAAGTCTCAAAATCTCAAAATCGCACACACCCTCACCCCTCCTCTCGGCCACTGAATTAGACGCCCGAAGCGCCCAGAAACAAAAGCAAGGAAACACACGAGCAGCCAAAACCATGGCGAAATCCCACAAGCAGGCACAGCCGGAAACGCACGGCTCCGGGCCAAGGGTCACGAGGTCACACCGCGTGCAGCCCCTACCGCGACTAGCGCAACCTCACACCCGCCGCCGACCAATCATTGAAGAAAGGCTGTCCCGACAATGCGGTTCTCACGGAGTACTTAGCGGCTCCCAGTCCACCCCCTGTTATGTAGGGTGAAAAAAAAAGCCCGATGACGATGGCATCTCGTAACGTGGCGAAACGGGGGGGGAGAATACGTATGTACATACATAGGTCGGTAGGTACGTACAGAGTAGACAGAGAAAAAAAACGATGCTGTGAACCAGTCGCGTGAGGGGAGCCAGTCACGAGGCCTGTCGGGGCGTATGGCCATCATTACCAGTGATGTGACAAGGGCCAATATTTGGGACTAGGAACTGAGGAATGTCAATTCAGAACGTGATGATCGACTGTGACTCTACAAGGAACTCTAGAGG